>PNEQ01032918.1:0-15457 GCA_003012365.1 Medauroidea extradentata
AGTTTTAATTACTGTTTTTACAGGATAATAGTTATTCCAGAAATGTTCAGATTGCAACATGCTATACAGCATGGTAAGGAACAAGTCTAAGACATGGTTTTATGTGTTATTCATGCCACATTACGCTACTACAATTAACTAAATCATTAAAAAAAGGCTTATTTTCCAGATTTTTTTCTTAACAAAGTTAAAAGATTTTTATATACGTCAAATGTCTTAGACAATTATACGACTCTACGACACCTACTTCCGAAAACGGTATACTTTAACTTCATTCGTTCCCTCAATAATGTTCAATAACGGTACACGTGTTTCTCGCTGTTTAGCATACCGTACCGAGCACCCTTAATGATATTTTTTTTCTTTAACTCAACTTACGAGTCTTAACGTGAAGTGAAGAGATTTTGGTTAGCAACTATAGGTCTTTAGCGTTGGTGATGGGTGACATGAGGTGAATATGGAGCGGCGCCGGAATGAAGGGGTGAGAAACAGGAGATCCCCGAGGAAACCCGCCGTCAGCGGTATCGTCCGCCACGATTACCACATTCGAAAATCCGGGGACCGACCCCACCCGGAATCGAACCTTGATCTTCTTGGTGGGAGGCGAATGCTCTAAACTGACAATCACAGACGTGTGGTGTCGTAGACATGTTCGGAACCGCCAATTTGTAGAGACATGCAAAATTCGAGTTATTTTCTGTCAGCTGACTAGACTCCAGGTGACTATAGGCTCGTTCGACGTCTCCCGCTGGCCGATATTGTCGTGACTTGCCGCGGAGAATGCTTACACGGTAGAGAGGCCAATCTCTGTAAAGAGGTAACACACGTGAATGACTACACATAAAAGTTCGTGGCCAATTTAATCGCATATTATGATCTGTTATGTATAAGAAAGTGAAGTTTATTCTGCTACCAAATGATAACGCGAATTTTGCATGTCTCTAACAATTTGGGAGTTTAGGGATTAGAAATTTTAGGGTGATGGTTTCGAACGTCAGATAGCAGCGCTACATGCAGCAAAGTCTGAAACTAAAAGTTTTATGGAATTTCGATGTTTTGTTACTTCCTTCGTACCCCTATACACTTAAAGTCACTTCTTAGTCCGAATAGAGTCAACTTTCAACTCGTTACGTTTACAAAGTGATCCGAGGGACGGATGTTTGATCCAAAATAGTGAACCTGTCTATTTGCTGACATTTATTTGTTCACAGCGTAATTAATCTGCAGTGAACTAGTGAGTCTGGACATGTTGCAGATATATACTTCTTAACTCTAGCAGGTTTGTTTTCATTACCATGCTTTGAAAATAATTAACATGAATTAGTTTACTGCAGCAACGACTTAATTTTCAGTTATTATCTAATTACAATAAAATGTAATTAAAATACAACATTAATAGTTCATTTTATAATGTAGGAAGATTATTGTAAAAATAAACGGGCGATAGTATGTTCTTTCGTTACATAATGGTGTTTCAGTTAAAGTACGGGAAATAGTGCTTATTTGAATATTAGCAGAATAGGCTACTATACGGAGCTATAGTCTTCGAGCTCATTGGAATACGGCTTCTGATTGGTACAGTCAAATGTAAAAAATCTATCCACAATGAGACGCTGCCAATAACAACGAAGCAGAACTACAGACGTGCACGTAAGACATTGAAACAAGATGACGCAGAGAGTCTTTTCGCGAAAATCAAGGAGCAGCAGCTTGCAGTGTAGCCTGAGGCCGTGTTCAAACTCACTTTGGAGACAGCATTTGGGGTTTTGCGTTTTGTTTTTTGTCAGCTTGCAATGGGCACATCTCGGCTGTCAGTTACTGGCTTCTTTCTCTACTGCCTGGAGTCACATTATCCTAGTTGAATGTTTTTTGTTTTGATGTTGTGCGTTATGGCGGTATGTTCTTTATATAAAACAGGAAATTCTGGTAGGCCTAAATGAAGAATGCTAAACAAATAATTTGAAATAAGTTTATTGATAGAGAGGGGAAAAATTCGTGGATTCGCTGGCGTGTTGACTAGCCTCCAAGGATATGTAATTACTGAACCAGACAACAGCTCTTTATTGGCTGCTCGCTGACACAGTCATACCACATTAGTAGGGACGGGAAAATTTCGCGAATTCAGTTATCTGTAGGCTAGAATCCATTATGCATGCTCAAGTCCAGACTATTTGTCACCTAGCTGCTACTCAGTGGAACAGCTGACAATGAACGAATAGGCGGGGCTTGAGTATGCTTAAGACAATGGATTTTAGCCTACGCCGCCTGTTCGCGCGCTTGAACGGCATTGGCTGTGCAACAAACCGTCGCACCACCTCCGCGTGTCTCGCGAGCTGTCGACTGGCGACAAGTGGAGAAACGGAGTCTGTGTCTCAAATAGCCCAGAGAGTACTCTCTCGCACCCTCTTGACGTCAGAGTGTACTCTTTGCTGTCCCAAATTCGAGGGAGAGTGGGCGAAAGGGAGAGTGAGCCAGAGTGAGCGACGATGCTCCGTCTCGCCCACTCTGCGAGAAGACATCTTTGTTTTCCTTCAAATTCAAACCATAACCTAAAAGTGGAACTGGAAAACGTGGAAAACATTTACTGTGAGTTTTCTGCACTCATTTATTTTCTCAGGTTTCCTTTTCTCACGCTAGTTTGCAGTGTTTTGAGGGTGCATCCGAGGGTGGCTGTCTCAGTTTAATTGAAGAGGGAACCAGAGTGGGCGAGAGTGAGAGTGAACACACTATTTGAGACCCTCGCGGAATGAACCGCGCCTCGCTGTGGAGGAAATGGAATCACGAAGGACGTTGGCGTCGTCGCCTAAGTCATAGTTAATCCATTCCAAGCACACATAATATTCCATGCGCACGGTGTGATATTACATTACAGAGGATTAAAAAAACGCAACTAAACGATTAAATCAGCTATCCTGAACTAAAACACAGCAATTTAGTGTAGGACCTATTTCCTGGCGCAACGACACTTAACTAACCAGCCAACCAATGATCGAGAGCTCAGCTGTGACAGTGTTTATTTCTGCTGCGATCTTGGACTGGATACAGTATAGGAGGTGTCAAATAAGTCTACGACCAATTACAAAAATGACACTAACTTACAGTTGTTTGAATTCTACTTTGTGCCCAAAATAAAATGTGACTTTTTCAGGTCCCTACTAATGGTTAAAGTTTAACATAATATTAAAAAAAAATTTTTTACCTGCCTATTGCATTATGCCGGTGGTTTGGGGTTTTGCATTTGGTAACTCGTAATTTATAACCTTCCTAAGTTTACGAAACGCAAACTCAAAACACCAAAATACGTCACAATCGGGTCACGTGCCCATTTCGTTAACAAAAAGGTCTAGTTGGTACACAGCCTGAAGTCAGAAAATAACCTAAAATTTTTAAGATCTCTACTGATGATATGCACAGCCTACATCCACCGCAAATTTGTAGGAGGTGAGTAACAAGACAATTAATGCCGTTCACGCTACGACTCATGCGATGAGTAAGCCTCCGCGGTGTTTGTGTTTTGTTCCTTTTTCTTCTTACTTTCGAGGTCATTCGCCAAGTTTCCGGTTTGCCTTGCTCCCAGGCTCCGTTCATTCCATAGCTAGAGGCACAAGTTCCGCGTATTCATCTGGCAGCAGCCGAGACGTATATATTTAATGCCTTTATTTAAAATGGAGAAATTAAAGGCATTTAGCCATAATCATACAAATATAGAATACAATATATTACAAATATAAAGAAAATAAACAAATAGTAATAGCAACGCATATAAAGTATCGCCTGCGTGCGGATTACGATAAAACATAAGTAGGGCTAGGAAAAATTTGCGAGTTCAATGACCTGCATGCACGCTAGAATCCAATGTCCTATGCATAGAGCCCGGTAATTTTCGCGAAAAGAATTTTGCAGCACTTTGTTTCAGTGCCTTACGTGCGCACCTGCATCTCTGCTTTGTGGTCAGTGATTGGATGCCGTAACACCCAGCGTGTGGAGGTTAAACCCGCAAATCACAGACGTGATGTGTGGTAGTTATCCGTGTACTGATTGGCACAGTCAAATGAGTAACGACTCTGCACAAAAACACTCTGTCAATAGCCATGAAGTTGAACTGCAGGCACAGAATATTTAGGAATACAGAAGTGAAATAGCCGGTAGGCCAGCGAACTCAGTCACACACGCCAGCAAAATGGCTTCCCTGGCCAGCAACATGGCGGAGACGCCTTCTGCCAAACAGCGTAAGGCAGCTGCTGTAATAATCGGCAGCCAGGCCAATAGGAAACCTGCCGTAACATGCAGGAGCCAAACATACACGGGGCTGGCATCAACGGTCTGGGGCAGCCAATAAGCGGCGAAGTTCGCCTATATCAAACGAGCCGCCACGTCATTTCGTGTCTGTATTACTATTTAGTCTGAGCTGCAGGTGTGCACGTAAGGCACTGAAACAAAGTGGGGCAAAAATCTTTTCGCGAAAACTACCGGGCCTTACCTATGCATACTCAAGCCCAGTCTATTCGTTCATTGTCTGCTGTCTGAATGAGTAGCAGGTAAAGGACAAATTGTAGGGCTTCGGTATACACAGGATATGTTGGTCGTTGAACTCGCGAAATATCCCTAGCCATACACGTAAGACGCTACATTAATTAAAAAAAAAAATAAAAAATAGTATTATATGATAATGATACATAGGGACATGCAAAATTCGCGTTATTTTCGTTCAACAGACTAGAATCCAAACGCCTGTAGGCTTGTTCGACGTCTTCCGTTGGACGGCAATATCGTAGCCTTCCGCGGAGAATGCTTCTGGCCAATAACTAAAGTTCACAGTAGAGTGACCTACCTCCTGTAAAGCTATCTCACACGTAAATGACGTCATATGGAGGCTTGTAGCCAGTGTAACATGTTGTACGCTTATATGTACAGGACTGTCAATTCTAGGGTGTCACCCAACAATAATGAGAATTTTGCAGGTCCCTAATGATTAGAGGCGATTAGAGATGACTGTATATCGCGAAAACTTTTTGTGCCAACATACCCTTGAAAACACTGTAGTTTCTCGCCACATGTATGACTGAGCGTTACACGTCTGGCACTACGTAGCTGTCTGCAGACCAACAACAGGCGTCAAATATTACAATAGCGGGATTCTTATTGCCTAAGTCAAATAGGGCAACAGCTCCACGTACATGGAAAAATTCAGTCGGCTTTTGATAAGCTGAACGTGCATTGTAACCCAGCAAACAGTCAAATTTTCCTGCGATAAACCATCGTCTCTAGAGTTGATGGAAAATCGCGAAAACTATTTGAGCCAGTATATAGCCTCAAAGACACTGCATTGTCTATTATTGGCTGACGTGTTTAGAGTTTTTACAAAAGTTAAAAAAAAAAAAAAAGCTAAGTGACTTACTTTCAAAACTGCGGTAGAGATCACAAATTTCCACATCTTTTTTTTAATGTACGTATGTATGTTAATATTTCACTGTTCTGCTATTTATATTCGACATTTAAAAGGGCCTACTACTACTAATATTATTATTATTATTATTATTATTATTATTATTATTATTATTATTATTAATTATTGCTATCCTGTTTAGTTTTTAACAGTCTATCAAAACTTCTGTGGGCTATAATAAAAAATGATTAACTTAGAGCTTCTCACTGCATCTTGTAATTTATGTATGTTTGTTTCTTTGTTACTTATGTATTAATAATTTAGTGTTTCATATCACTTATAGACTTTGTTTTAATTATCTCATAATACATCGCTAGTTCATTATTGCTTTTTAATTTTAGTATTACCTTAGACTTAAGTTTGAAATGTCATAACATAATTGTAAACTGTAGACTGAATTTTTATGGTCCAGTGTAAGACAAGGCGACATCGCCTTAACTGCGCCATTAATAAAGTATTATTATTAGTAGTATTATTATTAGTATTATTACTTGTTTGAAGACGAATCAGAGACTTTTTCGTGAAAACAGTGGTATTTCGTTGGCCGAGTTAAATGGCGCAAACATATTCGAAGACAAAACGAGAGCCAACAGCAAAATTAAACTGTCATTTATGTGCGCATTACATTGAAGTCTATCAAACAGTCAACTTTTCCCGCGATATACCATCATCTCTAGAGATGATACGTCATACGAAATTATTGAGAAGTTTACACGCACTAGTCGAAGTCGAAAGTACATTGGCTGCTGTCTAATGTGTTGTCTCCACGGATTATTTCCTTGTTTATTACTAGATAGCAGTCGTCAAAGGTGTGTCAAAATAGCCGCAGTATAACCACAGAAGTGACAGGAAAGTATATGTTCTTGAAACTCAGCCTGTCCTAGAGCCAACACGCTAAATACTCGCACTACTAAGGGAACGGGGATTTTTGCGAAAAGATATGTTTGTACACCAGCTTGTTTCTTTGTATTATGTGTACATCTGCAGCCCTACTTCGTGTTTATTTGCAGCATGCATTTGGGCAAAGTGGTCCCTTATTTGACTGCGGTAATCAGAATAGGGCTACTGCGACACCACACTCCATGAATTATTGATAGATAGAGGGCTTCCTGCTTCAGTTTACAAATATTCTTGCAGGCTAGCCTAACAGGTCACTGAACCCGCGAATTTTTCCAGTCTCTTCAAATCACTGACAACACTGTAAGTGTGCAGATAAGACACTGAAACAAACTGGGTCAAATTTATTTTCGCGAAAACTTACCGATAATGTAATATTTGATGATTGTTATTGTTCTGCAGAAAGTTACGTTGTGTCAGAAATATATAACCGAATCATGTGTGTTGCAAGAGACTACAGCATTTTCAAGGATATGTCGGCACAAAACATTTTCGCGATATACCATCATCTCTAGTTATGCTGCAAATCATAGACGTGTTTGCATCGCAGTAACCTTATTATGAATGTCACAGTCAAATGGGAAACGTCTTTACAGAAAGACACACTACTATTACCAATGACAATGAAACATAACTGCGCGTACATTGAAACAAGATGGTGCAGGAATCTTTCCGGAGAAATCAGGAGTCCCTAACGACAGCCAGTATCGATACGTGACCATCAGTGGAAAGTTAGATTCCCAACCACTAGGTAGCATACGCGCGTACGTACGCGTAAAAGTAGAAACACATAGTGTGCATGCATGCTAGCATTCACGTCCTCGCGTAGCGTGAGTACGTACGTGATAAATATTATCAACTTTCTGCTTCGTACGTACGTAAAGTGATGGTTGTGAATGTAGTTTGTGCAAACGTAAGACTCGACTAAAAAGTAATTTATATTGAGAAATAATTTATCTTGTCATAAATTATTTAATTCGCTTCGAAAAATAAAAAAGAAATTACGGTAATCTATTACCGACATTTTGTTACTATACAAACAATTTCCGCGCATGTCTATATTAGAAATGTTGTTGTGAATCCAATCTCTAATACTTAACGTACGCGCGTGTGTACGTACGTTAAATGTAGTTGTGAATCCACCTTTATACACAACACGTTTTAAGCCTAGCAAACAGTGTACTTCTCCAGCGATTTTCTGGTCTCTCTACATATTGCATCATTACAGTGGCGGCAAAAATGGGCACATACATCTCTCGTCAGTGTGTAATTTCCTCTCGTCCCGACGACGAGATTCCAGGAAAGTAGTTCTTGAACCAAGCAGTCGCAAGGTAACTATAAATGTTGCCGCCAGATGGTGTTCTCGGAAGCGAAGTAGACGAGGAGTGGTACGCGTACTTGAGACAACACTCGTCTTGCCGCTAGCATTTATTCTCTCGGAAACCGTTAATCTGCGCAAACAACTGCTGCGACGGAGACAGGCATTTCAACCTCGATGCAGGCGACTTCGACCTTGTTCCAATTCGCAGTTTCTGGAGAGGAAAGGAGGGGAAGTAAGAGGTTCGCATCATGTTTTCTGCGCGGCAGAGTCATGGCAGGAATTACAGAAGCTAAAGCGGGATTCACGCGTCCACAAAAAATTGAATTTTCTCTTGCCTGGTTTTTATTTTTTAAATTTCATAGACATGCCTACCTATTGCTATTTTTTTATGTCCACACTACTTTACTTCAAATTAGTGCATTTCAGGACTGATGTACTTGTGTCGAATATAAATACTACCCTTTAAAAATTATTTTCTTCTAAAACTAATGCCTTAATTTCATAACAGTTAAATAACTAAAACAAAAATATTGCATAACTTACCTAATTTACAAGTAATGAAATTATCGCGTAAATATATGCAGGATGATTTTGTTGGTATCTGAATAAAGCTCTCTCACGCTAGAAGTACAAAATATTCCATTAAAATGCCACTGATTTCCACATAAATTACCTTTGATGTATCAGTTCCAGGTTTTCAAGTTGTAATATTAGTTTTACAGTAGGAAATGTGTTCATGTAGAACCAATTTTATGTATATGTTCTTTAACATTTTTGCGCTAAACTTGCGTTACTTGTAAAATGCAATTCGTAAACAGTAAGTAATTAGTACAATATTTGTTTCACACTGTTTACACATTGAATTTAACGTTTAAAACAAATGTAGCGCAAAAATGTTAAAAGTATGTATACATTTAATTGGTTATACCTAATCACGTTTTTTATTTATCCTCCAAAACAAATTTTGGAGCTTAAAAACCAATAATTTGTACATCAGGCGCTCTTTTGTTTTTACTGTTTTTGTGTTACCGTAACTATTTTTTTAAGCTTAAACGAGAGCAGATATCAAATATCTGTTTGGCAGTTTTGTTTAAAATGTTTTTTTTTTTGCCGTGATAGCTAATTTTTTCAAAACAAGGAATTATACAACTAAAAAGTCAATTAACCAGAATTTCTTTAATTACGTAATTAGCTGAAACCATAGTACTTACTGCCTTGAAAAATCAGCCAACACGGAGAAGACGACTTTAAACAAAACTGCACACACGTAGTACATTAAGTATTACAGATTGAATTCACAACAACATTAATCTAAATACGCGCGAAAATTGTTTACGTCTAATAAATGATCGTAATTTATTTTTATTTTTCGAAGCGAATTAAATAATTTATGACCACGAGACAAATGATGTTCAGTATAAATTGATATTTATTTGAGTCTTACGTTTGCAATAGCTGCATTCACAATCACCGCTTAGCGTACGGACGAAGTAGAAAGTTGATCAACTCTATACGCACGTACGCGCTTACACCAAGGGGTGGTTGTGAATCCAGCCTTAAGGCTCCGCTACAATTGATTTAGCACAAAAACAGCACACGCACAGAAAGTTAAATCCAGCATTTTGGGTGGCACACGATACAATCACAAATAGCACACGCACGGCAAAATAGCACAGGATCGGCGCACAGAAAGTTGAGCTAAATCCTAAAAATTCTGTGCGTGTGCGCTGTGCGCCGTGCGCAGCCAATCAGAACATGGATACCATCGGGTTCAAAAGAAAATAAACACGGGTGAACATGGAAACTAATTTGACTAACCTTTGTGAAAATTCGCGCCGAAGTTAGTCAATTGATTTGTTCGAATTGAAATTGTTTTTAAGGTTTATGACAGTTACTGCAATTGTTTAAAAAATAAATTCACTTGATTTTGTATTATAAAATAAACAAAGCAGTTATTTACGAAAGGCAGTAACAATAAAAACATTCAGAATCAGTGATACCAACACACACGTGTATTATTTACCATTGTAGCTTGTTTTCGTTTTAACAACAACGTCCGCTGTTTCTGTGCGTGTGCTGTTTCAATTGTAGTTTGCAGCTATGTGCTGTGCGAGTGTTCTGTGTCTGTGCGTGTGCTGTTTTCTGTGCTAAATCAATTGTAGCGGAGCCTTTACTCTGGATAAACTCATAAATCTGGCAACGGCGGACTAGTGGCGTGAACGGTCTCCGGTGGCGTGTAAGCGCTGCGGCGTGTCGGAGGAGACGTCGTGAATGGCCGAGCGCCCACCTTTCTCCCATTGTTCCAGAGAGTACCGTTATTCCCGCCGTTTTCGGGAAGAGGAACTGCGTGGTAGGAATGACGACGGTGAGGAGAGGGGGGAAGGACCGGGTCGTCATGTTCGTCTCGTTCGGTCCTCCAAATATAGTTTGTTTATACTCGTGCCGCTTAGAAAAGAGACTATTCCGCGAGGAATTTCTAAGGCCAAGCGGATTGTAGGTCGAGAGATAGCTGTAGGAACACTTAAAAATGTTAGCCAGAAGACTTTTAGGTGGAATGGAATTTAACCAAACGACGCACTTCACCCTAAGGAACTTAGATTTCTTCCATGAGTTGTGTTAACTGAAAATCTTGCGTTTTGTGAGTTTATGTCACTTTCGTAGTTGGCCTTTCCTATTTGACGTTTCCTAGAGGGTGTCGAGCCAACACTAAAGAGGCAACTAAATACAGGTCCTTCGAGGTGGTATCGTGTATCGGCGACCAGCCAATGAACAGCTGATGTCTACTTCAGTAAAGAAACATGCATGGAGGTTACTGCGGGTCAACGAACCCACAAATATTTTCTCCTGTCTCTAATGGTAAGAGTGTCTCGGCTTCAAGGCTCTGGAATGAGTTGAGTCCGAATATCCGTGGCGAGGATATAACTGTGTAAATAAAACTGTAAATGTCGCCGTCAACCAATTTAAGAGTAAGCTGTTAACAGTGGTTGCTACCGCGCGGCCACAATCTCCAGAGTTGACATCTTGAATTTATGCTTTTATGAATGTACGTATGACTGAAATTAGCGTTAAATGTATCCTTCTCAGTATGTCTTAAAAATGAAAACTGTATGAAGTTTTCAAGTGCCTGTTCAACGTAGCCATCTCGTGTAAATATGTACGCTATTCTTGTTAGTATAAGTAGTATAGTCTATTACTATTGTCATTAAAATTTTTAACTCTAATATAAGTGCCATATGAATCGAATAATATGTGTACACAGCATTTGTATGTGTCCAGTGTAATAGAAGGCAAATATGCCCTAACTGCGCCTAATAAAGACCATTTTATTGTTATTATTAAGAGTTAAATCGGTTTACTCGGTTACGTGACTAAGGAAATAACATCAACAGTGGTTAGCCATATGTAATGTCTTCATTGACCAAATATACTTCATGTTTTATCTAACACTTCACAAACAATGCAGGGCTTGTAAGATAACGGAAATCCATAATACACTCAACTATTATTACATATGTTTTTAAAAATATATTTTACTACATAATGACCTCATTAATAGATTTTTTTAGTATTAATTTTTTATTCAAAGGGAAGCCTGAATTGTAAAAATGATAACACACCAGGATAAGTATCACCGCAATAATACAGGATTTAGCAAAATTGCATGTAAATATTTTGGAGGAACACTTATCACATCTGGAGGAACGGGAATGTTTGCACATACGTCCGAAAACGCACTGTTACTGCACTACAGATCTCATGACTAGAGATGATGGCATATCGCGAAAATGTTTTGTGCCCACATACCCTTGAAAATACTGTAGTTTTTTGCAGCATATATGATTCGGCAATACACTTATGACACAACGTAGCTGTCTGCAGACCAATAACAGGCATCAAATATTTACACTCTCGAACTTCTTATTGGCTCTGTAAAATAGGGTAAACACCTGCAAGTACAAGCTAAAGCCATAGTAATATTTTAGTAAGCTGAAGATCTGTTTAGATCCAGCAAACAGTCAAGTTTTCCCGCGATAAACCACCATCTATAAAGACCCCTGTTTTTCGCGAAAAGAATTTCGCCCCTGTTTGTTTCAGTACCTTACGTACAAATCTACAACTGTGCTTCATGGTTATTGGCAGCGTGTCTATTGGAAGAGCCGTATCTCATTTGACTGAGCCAATTAAAATAACGTTCCTGCAAAAACACACGTCTATGATTTGCCGGTAGAATCCCTAGGCTCGTAAGAGTTAAAATATCCAATCACAGACTACGCAGCAGAATTGCAGATTTGCACGTAAGGCAAGGAAACAAGCAGGGGTCGCTAATCATCTCTAATTACGACTTACGGTGTATGGCACGCAGACTGTACCATGGTGTTGTGGAATACTGGAATACTACATCAGACTAAGCCTATCGTCCTATTAAATACGTCTCGCCTGGTATGTAGCTGCCAATAATAGCTGCTGTGGCATTTCATAGTAGCACGATCCAACCCGCAGCCATGTACTGTACATCATATGTACTGGTACGGCAAAGGATCCCTATCAATCCTATTGTGGTATGTTTTATTTTTTTAATCCTGAAATGGCGCAGATATCGCAAAACCGTTACATAGACATGTTGGCATTTGTTTTTACTACGTAGCCTAATTTTTTAAAACATGAGTTTATATAATTTTGGTTCATTCTTGACTTAATTAAATTTCCGTAAAGGCAATAACCACCCAAAATTATAAAAACATGTTTTGAAAAAAATAGGACCAAACAAATTTCTAATTTTTTTATACAACCGTTTCGCGATATCTGTTCATTTAAAACTAAAGCTTACTAAAGTACCATAAATAGGGACCTCTGACCTCAACTATAGTACAGAAATGGTGCAGTTTTAGTCCATATCTTATGTTTTTGTTCCTCATAGATGTGAGGATTGTATCTCCAAAATATTGACGTGCGATAAGGCATCATTCTGTATACGGAATATGTGTTCGCATGTCGGAAGCAAAGGAGTTTCGCCCCGCAGACTGCTGACGATGTATGTCTGGTGTATTGTAGTAATGTAGTGCAGTAGGAATTCGTGAGGACGTCAAGGCGCGCGCAGCTGACTGGCTGGGTCGCGTCGACCGCCATAGATCACATTCCTGACAAGTCCGGGTAACGGGTAACGGTGTGCGCGCATGCGCTCTGCGACCCTGACTCGTGGAACCTCGACGAACTGGTCACCGGGTCTATCTTCTTTCTCTCTCTCTCTCTCTGCCTCTGTAGCTGTCTTTTTGTCTCCTCTGTTTTTCTCTGTCTTCCTCTGTCTTTGGCTTTTTCTTTCTTTCTGTGAGGCCGCAGTGGCCGAGGGGTCAGACCTCTCGCCTCTCACCAAGGCGATCCGGGTTCGATTCCCGGCGGGTTCGGTCCCCGGATTTTCGCAAGTGGGAATCGTGCCGTGCCGCTGGTCGAAGGGTTTTCTCGGGGATCTCCTGTTTCACCCGCCCATTAATTCCGGTGCTGCTCCATACTCACCCCATGTCACCCCTTACCAACGCTAAAGACCTAGATGTTAAGCGCTGACCAAAATCTCTCACTCGCTGTTTCTTTCGGTCTTTTTCTGTATGTCTCTTGTTTCTGTGTGTGTGTCTATATATATATATATATATCCGTTCTTCTGTCTCTTTGTCTCCAACCATATCTCTGTCTCTCTAAGTCTGTTTCTGTCTCGCTCTCGCTGATTCCCTTGCAGACTCCTGTCGTATTCAGGCCGTGTTCCAGAGCGTTCGATTTTTTTTTTTTTAATTTTTACGTGAATTTCGTATTTTGTGTAGTCTTGCGTGACATATTTCGACGGCCTATAATTCTGCATGTGTGATACTATACGTTCTCTTCGAAAAAAAAAATCTTATAAAAATAGCGCAAAACCAAAGCGGGTTACTTAAATTATCGCGCAAATGTGTGTTCGGATTAATTTGCCCGAATAATTACCACCCACATTTGCATTGGGGACCTCCAATTTCTACAACCGCCTTTGGAAATAATAATATCGTATGAGGAGGCAGGGACGGATGTAGGCTTTCTTTCGCCTTTTCTCCTCCCCCTCCCCTTTCTTTCCCCACCAGTCCAATCAATCCAACAGTAACAAACGTATCTTGCATACGTTGTTTTGCGCTCGCGTAGTTAACAGGATAAAATTTTAGTAGAAATACATAAAACCTTTACTTACGAGTAGAGATGATGGTTTATCGCGGAAAAACTTGACTATTTGCTAGGCTTCAACATACGTTCAACTTATCAAAAGATTACTGGCTTTTCCTTGTACGTGGAGCTACTGCCCTATTTGACTGAGCCAATAAGAATGCCGCTATTTTAATATTTAATGCATGTTATTGGTCTGCAGACAGCTACGTCGTGTCAGTGTTTTCAAGGCTATGTTGACGCAAAACATTTTCGCGATATACCATAATCTCTACTTACGAGTTATCATTAGCATTGAGTTAAGTGTGCTGTCTAATTATAAATACTGTATTTGTAACATTATATGGCACCACCAGCGCCCCCTCTATCCATGCGCCCAGAGCTGTCTGCACCTCCCCTCCTCCCCCCTAGATGACCGACTCCGTGAGCTGGGTACCTGGGCCAGCTTGCAGTACTACCAACAATACATTTTATACAATACAACTGGGATGTTAATATTATACCATATATTTCTTGAATATATAAAGCAGGGAAACAGAAGGAATAAGAAAATTTTAAATAGACATTTATTTAAAAGTGAAATAAAATTAAGAGTAATTAAAATCATTGCCGCAAGCTTGTAATCACCCACATCCGAAATTACTAACAGTGAACGCAGTAGAACAAACATTAACCAATACACATTGCAATTACACTAAGAAGCAATTCGATGCAGGTTACGAATCTCCGAGCGAGGTGGAACTATAGACTGTTCACGATAAAGTGAGCACTTCTTGAATTTTTCTTTCAAACATTTTACAATTATCTTTAGTATATTTGACCTGAAAACATCCCTGGAACGAAAAACCAGTGCAAACGTTTCACCAATCTCAAAACTCAACAAAAAATTTTTTAACGCAAATTAATACATATAGCCTATATAAAAATTCATTCTGGCAGTTCTGACATTTATATTTAATTTTGTATTTGAATTTTTCTGTTGCAATACACTAAACGGATTTTTAGATTTTTGCCCCTGAAATAGCACATATTTTGTTGTCAAAATAAGCCAAAATGAAGCAAAATTATTTTTCTAGGAAACGGTACATTATTTTTAATAAACGCTCTGGCAAAAAATGTGTATCGTATGACTACACACAGTCTGAAATTTTTTTCGAAGCATTTGGTTAAAAAATATTCGAGTTATTTGCAATTGATTGAAATAAGTAATATGTATATACGTTCTTCGTGGTCTCCATCACGCGTAGTCTTTTGTAAATCACAAATTGTTAAAAAGGATTATTTGTATAGTACGTATTATAAAAAATCTTAGCATAATTCAAAGATTATACAAAGGACAGGCAAATTAAACATACTTTGTAACGAACTATTGTACAGTCTGGAAGCCCTGGGCTATCGCGTCCCGGATGTAGAGTTATTAGTGGGCACAAGTAGGCATCTGACTGCCCCGAAGGATAGCATGAATTTAGGCCCTACACTGGAGAAGCGCTGGAATGAGAAAAAAAGGGGGGGGGGATATAACGGAGATCCCAGAGGAAACCCCGTTGACCAACGGCATCGTCCGGCACGATTCCCACATGCGAAAATGCGGGGATCGAACCCGGGTCGCCTTGGCG
>PNEQ01032918.1:15557-36887 GCA_003012365.1 Medauroidea extradentata
GGGGGAGAAGACAACGGGCTCCACATACGAGATAACAGTGAAAGTACTCGTTACAAATATAGTCATATTAGAGTAGCAGGACTATTAATTGGATTAACGTCTCATTTATACATGAACGCTGGATGTATGATCTATTTTACCAGACATCGTACAACATCTACCGCGGTACGAACATCTCAGATAGAATAAAAAAAAAACTTGGTTACATCGACAAATGTTTAAAATGTATCCATTTTGTAATGTCGACACTATAAACCGAAAATAGTAAATACTCACTAATTTGCAAGTAGTTTTCCACTGATTCAATTAGTTGAAACTGCTTCGTCCAGAATCTGTGAAAACCACTAGAATATTAGAGAATATTCAGTAATTCGGATTTAGTGTGTGCAGTTTTTGGGCATTACATGTTAAATTCAACATTTTAAGTTGGGAATTTATCCATAATAAAAACTATGAGACACTAATAAAGCAGTTCACACTAATAAATAGGGTCTATGTCATGAGTAGAGACATGAGTTTGTTCGGAAAATATTTTAACACCATTTTGTTTTCATACGGGACATCGGCAGCTCTGTTGCGATGTTATTGGCAGACGGTATTTGAAAAGAGGCGTCGCTCATTTGACTGTGCCAATCAGAACAAGGTCACTGCGACACCACACGTCTGTGATTTGCGGGTAGAACCTCGAGACGTTGACAGTTAAAAACATCCAATCATTGAACAAGAAACATTGCTGCTGATGTCCACGTAAGGCACTGAAACAGGTTTGTGCAGAAGTCTTTTCACTTATTTTCAATGTAAATCATTGCCTCTAGTCATGGCTCTATCCGCGAGTTTTTATAATCGCTACTAATTCATAAACGTTTGGTATGTTAAAAAATTTAGTGAATGTATTAAAAAGTTGGTAGTGTGTATTTTCAACAAAATATATAAAAACTAAAATATTCTCGTTAGTGAAACTGGATTTGTTATGTTTCTCTTTCCAACGGGAATAATATTATAGGTGTTCAAACAGTTTTTATTATGTTTAGGTTACCAAGAAAGTAAAATTTTTACTTTGACACGTTACTGTGTAAAAACTGTGGGATGTAAAGTGATTTATACGAGGTAAATGTCATCAGAGACAATACTACAACATGAACCGGATTAGGTATAAAAACTGTGAATTGATGTCGCAACATAGTTGTAATATGATTTAAATGAAATTGTCGAATGTGATGTATGTAGCAAGTTTCGTTACTTGTTAAAATCTATTCATGACTTTACCAAATACATTACCAATACAGTTGTAGTAAATAGGTTTTCGTGACACGTTAACAATAGTTCAATTTGGAATACGTTCTTACTCCCCCCTCCCTGTTTTACTTACTTAGCATACCGGATAAAACTGGAACCGATAACAGATTTTAGGAATAGCATCGAACTAAATACGATACGTAGAGATGATGGTTTAAGAGCGCGGTTCACCTTAGTTTTCAACGTCTTTTTTTATTTTTATATTTGTACCAATTATTATTATTATTTTCTTATTTTAGACATAAATTGTGACTAAATTTCCTCTTCAAAAAGCGTTGTATCTCTCATAGTTTTCGTGTAATGAGTCGTAAACGTCAAATTTTGCACTTTACGATTATATGTACGCCACTAAAACCAACTGACATACAAAACCGAAAAAATTCACAGTGTATAACAATGTTGCAGACTATGAAATGACACATATAAGAACAAAAAAAAATATTTTTGTATTAAATAAAAATAGCCGAATTTTTAATGAAAATTTAAAAATTTAAATTTATTTTAAAAATACAAAATAATTATTAATTTTTGTTTTTATATGCGTCAAATTATAAACTAACCGTAAAGTGCAAATTTTGACGTTTATGACTCATTACGCGAAAACTATGAGAGATACAACAATTTTCGAAGAGGAAGATTTAGTCACAATGTATGTCTTAAATAAGAAAAAAAAATATCTGGTACAAATATAAAAATATAAAAAGACGCTGAAAACTGAGGTGAACCGTGCCCTTAACGCGGAAAAATTAGCTGTTTACTGGATTTCAGCGCACGTTCAGCTTACCAGAAGATTCGCTTGTACATACGTGGAGATGTTACCCTATTTGACTGAGCCAAGACTTAACAGCGTTCTCAAGGGTATGTTGGCACAAACCATTTTCGCAATATACCATCGTCTCTAATGATAGGGTAAACCTACCCTGCCTCGTAATACTAATGCTTCGAGCTTCAGTAACAGAAATAAGGTAAAAATTTAAGTTGTGATCTTATATTTAATACATTGGCCACTTAATGCCGAAACTACACACGCCTGCTCTCTGTTGGTGACCTAGTGAACTCCATGTACAGACTCTGCCAGACGTTGTGAAGCCCGCAACGTGGTTTATTACCATATTAAGATTCCACTATACACCTGATGTACAAATTCAGTGTTTTAAAGCCGTAACATTTGTTTTAGAGTATAAATCAAAAATGTTTCTTTGACGAACCAAATTGTATAGGTTCTTTAACATCTCTGCCATATATTTGCATAACTAGGTAAATGCTATTTGTTAACAGTTGTAGGAAAAAATAAGTATCCATTTTTCTATCGCTATATACAAATGGCATTTAACGCATAAAACAAATTTTGGGCAGAAATGTTGAAGAAAGCGTACATTCAATTGGTTCTTCAAAGAAACATTTTTGATTTACACTCTAAGACAAGCATTGCGGTTTTAAATCAAAGAATTTGTACATCATGTGTATAGTGGAATCTTAAGGTATACCACGATATATGGGCGGTTTACCTTACTGCGTTTCTAATTCGTTACGTAAACATTAAGAAGTATTTACCCTAGTTTTTGCTGATTTAGTCACTGAACGGGTAATTCCCCCGCCCCCTTTTTCCTTTTCCTGTTTGAGAGTTGGATAATTTTTATGAGTTCACAGCATGTTTCTACATTGGATATACGCACAGGGGATAGAGATTTCACAGAATCTTCAGTTCGTCTGATTTCCAAGAGAAGCATTTCCGGTCACATATCTGAAATCTCTTGCGAAGATTTGCATCTATTGCGGTCACCATATAAGACTTGAAAATCTTGCCGTATTTTTTTCTGAACAGACGCAAGGGAGTTCCCATAATTACATGCAAAAACAGCTCAATCATCCACGTTTAGAGATGATGATATATCGCGAAAATATTTGTGCCAACATACCCTTGAAAACGCTGCAGTTTCTTGCAACATATATGATTCTGTGAAATACTTCTGACACATCATAGCTGCTTTCAAATCAATAACAGGCATGAAATATTACAAAATCGGGATTCTTATTGGCTCAGTCAAATAAGGTAACAGCTCCAAGTACAAGCGAAAGCCAGTAATCTTCTGGTAAGCTGAACTTGTGTTGAAATCCAGCAAACAGTCAAATTTTCCCGCGATAAACAATCATCGCTATCCATGTTGTTCTAGTTTATTAAGTTTGTGAAAATATCTTGCAGTATTTACTATTCAAGGGAAAAATTACACTGCAGCAGGGATCCAAACATATTAACGATTTATTTATATTAATTACTTTAAGAAAACTACAACAGCGAGATTTGCATATTTAGAATTATCGCTAGGCTAGTTTGGAGAGATTAACGTGGAGTAGGCCTATCAGTAGAGACATGCAAAATTCGCGTTATCAATTGGTAGCAGACTGAGCTTCCCTTTCATATACATAACAGAGCGTAATCTGCGATTCAATTGGCCACGAGCTTTTATGTGTTGTGATTTATGTGTGTTCCGTATTTACAGATATTGGCCTCTCTACCGTGTAAGCATTCTCCGCGGCAAGTCACGACAATATCGGCCAGCGGGAGACCTCGAACGAGCGTATAGTCACTTGGAGTCTAGTCAGCTGTCAGATAATAACGCGAATTTTGCATGTCTCTACCTATTAGTAGGGCTAGGAATATTTCGCGAGTTCAACGACCAACATGCTAGACTCCATTATCCTGTGTATACCGAAGCCTTACAACTTGTCAATTACCTGCTACTCATTCAGACAGTAGATAATGGACGAATATACGGGGCTTGAGTATGCATATGACATTGGATTCTAGCAAGCAGGTCATTGAACTCGCGAATTTTTCCTAGCCCTACGTATTAGCAGCTTCGCTGCTTCAAATACAGGTAGTTTTTGTAAAGATGAAGTTTTGGCACTAAAAACTTTTTAGAGTAGGTAATGATGTCATATGAATTTGACCGTACACTGCATAATGTGAATCTCTGTTTGTTTTGGTTAGGAGGAGGGGGGTGGAGATTTGCTTAGAAGACTTTAAAAAAAGTAGCAACCCGATGTACAGTAATATTAGAACCTCGTAAGGATTTGATGCATTGGTATCAGTAGATATAGGCACGAGTTTTTAGCGTATTCATCCAGCAGCAGCCTAGGCTTGTCAGCCCTATACGCTCGCAAGCCAAAGTCGAATATCCATTCAAATATGTTATAACCAATACGAGACAGCTTGTGAGATTCTAGGTGAACAGTAATTGCGTTTCCACATCCAGCTAACAGACAACAGCACACTACATTGTATTAATTAAAGATGTATGCTACCAACATAACGTGCATATAAAGTTTCTGTTCTCAACGACTGACCTTTTTTTTTTCTACAGTTGAGCATAAATGAGTAAAATAGAAACAGTAGTACGCAAAACTCATAAAAAGAAAAAAATTCGTGTTAAAATAAAAGTAATAACATTAATTTATTCAATAGTTCCACCCCAAGCCACTGTATTATTTTTCGCGAAATTCTCTATGTTATTAGGATAGATCTATCCGGTTTTATTTGCTATTGTATTTGTCCCATTGGCTTCTGACCGTATAAGAGGGTAGCTCGTGTTATCCCCACGAATTATGACCTTATTTGTTACTGGCTTGTAGTCGCCAAAAGTGTGCTAAAACAACTTTTGTCTATTCACTAAAGAGACAAGTATGTGTTCTTAACGTTCGTCTTGACCTAGAATCAATACTCATGCCTCTATCAGTGCTACTCGAACACAACTAGCCCTCCCATGAGGGGAAGAAGCTAGTAGTAGGTAGACACGTCACAGGGAGGGGAAATGTACTGCGCCTGACATGAATTCATGGTGCACGGTCAGTGGAGACGTAGCTGCGAAAAACGAGCCAGCTGCGTGTGCCACAGTATTATGGCCGGTGCTGTGGTGTGCCACACCAGTTGCGCGCGGTCGTCAAGTACAACACAGCGGTAGTTCCCATTTTTCCCGCGGGACTAGTTGTCGTGGTCTAGTAGTAGATAAAGAATATGTATTCAAAATTAGATTTTAAGTAAAACGCCAGCATGTTCCTAAAACGCTACGGGTTTGATAGAATTTCATTTCGAATGAATATTGAATTGTACAGTAAACTCTGTATAAAGATGCGATTAAAACATTTAAGTTAATAGGATGACTGCAGGTAACCTTATGTAGTACTATGCGTGTAGTTTTGCCAATCAGAAGTTACCGGACGAGGTCGATGCGTACTGCATGTTCGCCCCTACTTGCTGTCAGCAAGTCTCAGACATGCAGATTCTCAGTAACCTAATGGCTAGATTTGATGGTTTATCGTGGGAAACTTGACTGTTTGCTGAGTTTCAACGTGCGTTCAGTGTACTAAAATATTACTGGCTTTCGCTTGTACTTCGAGCTGTAGCCCTATTTGACTGAGCCAACAAGAATCCCGCTATTGTAATATTTAATGCCTGTTATTGGTCTGCAAAGAGCTACGTTGTGTCAGACGTATATCACCCAATCATACATGTTGCAACAAACTGCAATGTTTTCAAGCCTATGTTGGCACAAAACAATTTTCGCGATATACCATCATATATATATATATATATATATATATATATATATATATATATATATATATATAAAATGGCGTAAGTAATTATCAGTTAAGTAATTAAATAGAAGCAGCATGAAAAAAATAAGCTGTCCTGAAATTTTCGTTTTTAATTTTGCGATCGATTTCACATAATTATGGTCATTTGTAAATAACGCTTTTCAAACACTACGTCACAACATGGCCGCCGTCTATGACGTCACAAGCCATCCGAGTGCAGTGACAACACCGGGCAATGTGGGACGACGCTTAGGATAATTGTGTTGGAGAGTTAAACATTTCGTCAAAATGTCGAATAATAAATAATTGTGTTTTGTACTTCGTTGCAGAAAACACGTGTAAATTCTGCCGGCAAACTATTTTTTTTTCTCCGTCGCTACGCAAATAATAAAAATTGAACGAAATTCAGGCCCATCTCACTGTGTCAGCGAGCAGAAGTAGCTGCTCTTTGCTTGAGTGCATATTATATGTTCT
This sequence comes from Medauroidea extradentata, assembly GCA_003012365.1. Classification (NCBI taxonomy): domain Eukaryota; kingdom Metazoa; phylum Arthropoda; class Insecta; order Phasmatodea; family Phasmatidae; genus Medauroidea; species Medauroidea extradentata. The sequence goes on from PNEQ01032918.1 coordinate 21,927, forward strand.
TGGAGGCTAACCAACAGGTTAGTGAATCCACGAATTTTTCCTGTTTCTAGGCGATTAAGGCGCCCGTCTACTAGCCGTGTGTTTGTGTGAGTGAGGCACGGCGCGAAGGGCGATGTTGACCAGCTCCTGTGGCGCGGTATCGCCTCTACCGCAAAACAAAGAAACGGCGTGCAGTGGTATCGTAGATCACTCGCCTGACTGACACTTTCAGTGGTGACCCCATATTTTTATTGGTGAAAAGTTTTAAGGGTTTTAACGTGGCAAAAATTCAAAATTTCATATTTGCTTGGCATAGTGTTCGTTTTATAGACGTTACTTGTGACTACATTTTCCACTTGTAGAAATTCTTATCTCTCATAATTTTCCCATGGCGGCATGTCAAAGTCAGAATTTGCTAATTACAGGAACATAGGTATAACAAAAACCAAGCGACTTACTCGAATGAAATAATTTACACTGAAATTATATATAATGGGCAATATGCTAAAATATTTATTAACACACAACAAACTCATTTTATCTTAAAAAAAAAAAACTGCCATAAATGACGTAATTTTTCGTCATTTTCGGATTATTTTTTTTAATGCAAAGGAATTCAATTCTGTGTTTTTAAATCATGTGTGCCATGCTGGCAGATTGGCAGAGCGAGTTCACCCCCCCCCCCCCCATATCCTGCCGAAAGTGAATCGTGAAAAAAATCTTGTTTAGCCTTCACTGTAGTTTTCAGTCATAATCCGCAGATGTTCTCGTACATGTTAGTACACGTATAAATTATAAAGTTAAAAAAAAAGAACCTTTTATTTTCACATTGAGCATTCCACACATATTGGCAACACTGCCTGGGGGACAGCACGGCGTGTCGCAACGCGGAGTGTAGGGCAGTGCAACAAGGCGCTGACGTCATCACACACGTGTGCTTCTGGCGGTGATAAGGGAAGCGCGCACAGGAAGGTCGGCCATCGTGCAGCTGCGCGAGTGAAGGGTTACAACTGATGACGTCCTCCCGTGGCTGTGGCGAGGAGTGATGATTGGTTGGCCAACAGACGTACGTGTCTGGGGGAAAGGGCAACCCGACAACTGTGGGCTACGTGACTCTCGACAGACCAGCCGGCTCTTCAACTCCCAAGTGTCGGCAGATATCCTCAATCGAACTCCCTTCTCTCTTCTTCCGGGGTACTTTGCTTGTGTCGTGACGAAAGGTTGTGGCCTCCCCAAAGAATATGAAAGTAATAGATGGGACTACCACGGTATTGGTTGGTTTGAACGGCGCGCGCATCGTTCTGCGCAGGCGCGAGTCGCGGAGTAATACCGGATTTTTTATTTGGTATTGTTGTTTTTCTAACCTAACAAGACCTTTGAATTAGAACATATATTTTCCTAATGTTTTATACTAATATGAACTAATGTAAACTAATCCAAACTTACTGTCACAGTGCAGGGGTGTCATTTGGGGCTACAGGGGGGGGGGCAAATGCCCCCCCCTGGATTTGGAATTTTTGTGTATAAATATATTTTTTGTATTTTTAAATGTAAATAATGCTAACTTAAGGACATAAAACTGAAGTTTTATTATTAAAGTATCTAAATTATACATGCTTGATTAATAAAAAAGATGCAACAAGGTCACTGTCGTCATAAAACAAAATCTTGCCCCCCCCCCCCCTGGAAAAACCTGAAATGACGCCCTTGTCACAGTTGCCGGCGGGAAGAGGGGAAAGTAGCCCTGCGCAGAACGGATGTGCAGAGACGAATTAATGAAAATTAACGGCCAATACGAATCCACAGCCGAACGGTTCATAAATTTCTAGACGATACAGAAATGGAACAGCCAACCATACAGCTTTTTTCCTTTTCTTTTTTCGTCGGGCAGACCGTATGGAAAAAGTTTAACTCATCCCCATTTTTCTGTATAGTTCAGAGACCGGAAAAATTCGCGGGTTCGCTGACCTTTAGGCTAGCCTCCAAGAATATTTGTGAAATCGTGCAGACAGCAGCTGTTTATTAGCTGCTCGCTGATACAGTGAAATGGGCCTGTATTCAGTTATAGTTTTATTATTGCCTCAGCGACTTCCAGGAAGTGTCGAGTAAGTCAACGGTCAATTGTGAACGTGTGATACAAACCAATAGTTGCTTGAATTGTAGCTTGCTCCTAAATGAAAACACGAATTTTTCAGTTCTCTATTTATTGTCGTATAGAAATACATGAATAAGCCCATTGAATCGTGGGTATTCTTAAAATTCTTAACTGTTTGTTCTGTATAATCTGTGGACATGTGAAAGACGATTCTTGTGGGAAAAATTTAACGACTTTAAGCACGGGTATTTCGCGGATATATTCTATGTCAAATTGTACTTTAAGAACGTACACTTCATCGTCACTTCTGTGATTGGACACCGGTTGTTTTGGCGCACTTTTGACGACTGCAGGCATGTTATAAGTAGGGACTTCAAAAATTCGCGTTTTGTTTGTAAGACACACTACATTTCAATTAACTGTAAGTTCTAGTAATTTTCGTAGTTGGCTCTTTGACTTATTTGACACCTCCTGGAGGACGCCGAGTCAAAAACAGGGAAGCAACTAAATATAGGTCCGCACATGTGGTATCACTGTGCCAGCGATCAGCCAATGAGCAGCTGCTTTCTGCTTGAGTTCATAGATATTCTTGGAAGCTAGCCTACACAGAGAAAAATGTTTGGTTGATTCAACCGTATATATGTTTGTATATGGCCAAACAAGTATGTATTTGATTCAACAAAAATGTTGTTGGCTGAACAAAAGGCCAATGTATAGGGGTGGCGAAATCGCCGTCGCTCTTGGCGAGAAACAGACAAATAAAACAGAAAATAAGATTCATATCCATTCTCATGCCGAAAAAAACACAAATACTTAGAGGTCGGAAAATTTCATGGATTCAATGACCCGCATGCTAGATAGAATCCATTGTCTTATACATATTCAAGCCTCGTCTATTCGTTCATTGTTTGCTTTTCCACTGAGTAGTAGCTATACGTGGGCAAATAGTTGGGGCTTGAGTATGCATAGGGTAGTGCATTCTAACATTCATGTCATTGAAGCCGCGAAATTTTCTGGACCCTACAAATACTGCATTTAGAAGTTATTATTTCTTCAGGAGTAAAAATGTGGAGAAACCCGTGTGTCATCGAAATTGCAAAAATCACGAAGTCAGTCCGCCAGAAAGTAATAGCAACGGTTCAAACTTCATAGTTTGTTGCCAGAAAATAATACACAAGTATTACAGTACTCGGGATTTTTCTAAACATTTTATACGGCTAAGTTATTGTGGAAAGTATCCCAAAAAATGATTTCAGAATTGTAAGTGTAACAAAATAATTGCGCATTTAGTGTAGACGTATAGAAAGCATAGCTTTTCAGCGGGTTTCAAGATTCCGTCGTAATTATATACGAACGTTCTACTATGGAATGGGCGACTACTGCTTATTCAAGGAGGTTGTTCTTCCTACGCACAGTACGCAACGAACCGGCCTTTCATTGATACTTTCTGTTCCTAACACCCCCTGCCCCTCCCGAGTGTACACTATAACTGCCGCTGCCACTTATGAAAAGCAGCGCCTACCTTTTATGAGAGCCTAATTTGTTGTTATTTCTGCTCGTAAATCAGCCATCGTTCATATAAAGGTGTCCACGTAATTGGCCGACACACAATTTACTTTTCCATGTCAGCAGTGTGTTTTCAAGCCATTAGTATTGAGGGGCCTGTTGAGGTTTAAATATTTAGCAGACACCTCTCCATAAACGAATTCATTAGTTTTACTAATCGCTGCGAGATTTATGGTAAAGTGTTAAAAATTTTTCAATCATTCAAGAGGCGGCATTTTCTACGGAGAGGGAAAGAAAGGTAGGTGGAGTGGCTAGAAAACTTTTACGGTGTATTTCATTCGTGATGTTGTGTCAAATAAGTTAGGCCTACATAAATCTATATTGCGTACATAACAACAATGGCAACTGCTCCTAGTTCCATTTATCTATTTCTTAAGCCCATGTCCTCGTTATTAGAAAGACAGCGTGTGTGTACGTATAGTTGCAAATTATCTTTAGGCATAGCAGAATCTGGTGTATAAATAGACCTAATTATGCAAAAAAGGTACCAACCCACGAAGTAATTTATTTTGGAATACTCTACGTCGTACTAAAAGAACAAGTTTTAAATTATAGCATTTGGAGGATAAAAAGAGCCCAGAAGAAATGGTTTGTGTAAGGTTTAGTACTGTGACCTTGAATATTTCAGTTGCTATGGACTGTGGATTAGTCTTTTTCGTAACTACGTCAAAATGAAAAGCTAACGTTCACAACCAGATTAAAAAAAATAATAAAAACGTATATGTTGACATAATAACGAACACTTAATACGAAATGTTTGTTATTGTTAATTTTACTGTCAATTTATGGTAATTAGCATCGTATATTTTGTAAATATTATATACCAGAAAGAATAAAAAGTGGTGATATCTAGTTCCGAATGATATTGTGGACATGTATGGCTTCAAAAGTAGTAGGATGTAAGAGGCTGCTTTTCGTGCTTTTCCCAATATGTACCAGTAGTTTTGTCCTTGTTATGAATTCACAATTACAGTAGGGTGGAACATGTCTGCTTTTGTATGTGTACACGGATTTTTGCCTGATATTTTAAAAGAAACGTTTTTTTTATCAAATCTAACTACATACTCACGTGTAACTCACAAACCTTATAAAACATGTGTTAATTTATTTTCAGTTTTTGTGAACATGGTTGGTTTTATAAAAGTTTGTTTCCTATATGAAAACGACCCCAATTAAATTTAAATATACAAAAATAAAATACGGAAATGGAATTCTGTATCGAATTTAGTGGTTCCTCTTTTCGGATGTAGTACGAAATTGGCAGTGCCGAGATAATTAATTAATTTTACTGTAAATATTAATACTGGGACAATAAACGCAAATCACAAACTGATTTCCACCCAAAACATTTCGGAGTCTGAGTACACATTCATGTTCTGCCCGAATATTTTTCAGGGCTCAGGGATGAAATGTTTATTCTCACTCTTTCATTCATATCTTAATTGCGTGGTTTGAAACCTTTGTGCGTTTTCTACATGTCGGAGGACGTTGAAGTTGTAGGTGTTGAAAGTACAGACATGCAATTGAGACTGTTAGAGAAACTTCCTGTTTTTATAACCTTTATGTTGATATTATATGTGTAAACTCGATTCATCTACTTATTTAGTAATTTTATTTCTTATCGGTAAGTGCGAGATATCCTTACTGCCCCACAGAAGATTGTTTATAGCCAAATACGAAATTAAATGTCCCAGCTAACGGGAGAATTTATTTTTGTAAGTATGACAGCATTGCCTTCTTTTTAATGCATATTTTTATGTTGTCTCGTATTGCCATGACGTCAGAAATTTAAAACACTTAATTTATTTAAAATCTGTTTTAAAATATTCGTGTTGCGTTACCAGTAATTTTACTGAAGTTTTACACGTATGTGTTTTTACAATAAAAAATTGCTTAAGATTTTATTGTGGGTATGCTAGTATCAAGAAATTATTTATTAAAATGAAAGTGTAGTTACGCATTCATTTCACTTAGCATCTGATAAACACTTTCTGGAATGATTGTTGGCCTTACAATGTTTTCCTCCAGCGAGGATATATTAAAAGTGTAGCACCCAAGTGTTAGGGATTAATACTGTAGTTACAACCACCAAATAACAGAGACAGGAAAAATCCTCGGTAGTTCAATATCTACGTTATGTCACAGACTGAATAATAATACAGACATGGAATGACGTGGCGGCTCGTTTGATAGGGCGAATTTCGCCGCTGATGGGCTGCCTGAGACTGTTGATACCAGCCCCGTGCATGTTACTGCAGGTTTCCTATTGGCCTTGCTGCTGACTAGCAAGGAAGCTGCTTTAGACTGATTGGCAGTAGGCGTTTCCCCATGTTGCTGGCGTGTGCTACTGAGTTCGCCGTCCTACAGACTATTTCACTTCTGTATTCCTAAATATTATGTTGTTATGTTTGCTGAAATAGTCGACAGTTGCTCATTGATTGATCCATGATACTATACCATATGAGTGGGCCTGCTTCATTACTATTGGCTCTGCGTTCTCTAGGAGGTGTCAAATAAGTCTGAGGTAAATTTCGAAAGTGATACGAAATTACAGTTATTTGAATTCTTGTCGTGGCCAAAAGTAAATAGGAATTTTTGAGGTCCCTGCCAATAAAACGACCTGGTTTTGGTAACCAAATGCTGCTCCTGGCAAGGAAAAACAAGGTTGTCAGTAGGCGTGGGAGTTGTAAAAGTTTGGATTATCCGAACTAAGCCCTATTTGTCGTGTACCATTATCTAGTCTAGTGGTGAAGAATGTTTCCTGTGATCTCGTGAATTTTTGTTCCAACGTCAGAAGCTATGAGTATCACACGGAGGCTGCGACATTTATCAAGAACTGATACCAGCTCTAATGTAGTATGTTCGAAAATTCAGTGCATAGATATGCAGTTTATTTGACTAATTTGTAGGAAAAGGAAAATTTCGCTAGTTCAGCTACCCACAATTGTCCAGTGTATACTCAAGCCCCGACCATTTGTCTATATCCATCTACTCGCTGGAACAACTGACAATGAACGAACAGATGAGCTTGGATATGCATGTGGATTCTATCAATCATGCCACTGAACTAGCTTAATTTTTCTTTCCTTACTCATTTATAGCAGAAAGGTCACACATTTATGCCCTAAAACTTAATGTATCAGTTAATTGTGTTCAAAGTTCTGGCGCAATACTCTAGAACAATGTATCGTTCACTTACGCAGGTCCGGATTTCTCATAAGGCCAACCTAGGCAATGGCCTAAGGCGCAATTCCAGGAAGGGTCGCCAAGAATGAGTTTAAATGAAAAATGGTTATTTCTTGCACCCGCAACTATAATGTTGGCATAGTTGTCCGTTATTAGTTTCTTGTGTATTTACTGAAATCACTCACACTTCATGTAACTAACACAAAATATATTGCTCTGAAGTTTAACTACAGCTTTCTAAATATTGTAATATTCAAACAGATACTGATTAAAAAATGGGGTGGGGGCGCATTCAAGCACTTTGCCGTAGGGCGTAAAATATTGTAAGTCCGGGCCTGCACTTAACGCGTATGAAAACTGTCCTGTATACGTATGTCCGTACCGCTTATTTCTCAATGTGTTTCACGCCACATCTTCGGATACAATCAAGTGACATAACACTTTTCTGCGCGTAAGTTTATCGGTATTTTGTATTACAATTAGCCCAAAGAAACTGTGTGAGGAATTTGACCGTTAGCTTTTCAAACACCACATTTTTCTGGCGCATTTTTGGGAACATAATGAGTTCATTCACGAACATTCTTCAGCGTGCAGAAAGAAATATACTCTTAGATGTCGACAAAGGGGAGTATTTGCCAGCTTTGTGATCTGTTTGGCAGTTTTGTTTAGAATGGTTTCTGCCGTGGTAGCTAATTTGTTTGAACAAGAAATTATACGGTTTCGGCAAAAAAAATTCAATTAGCCAGAATTTCGTTAGTTACATAATTAGCTAAAGCTATAGTATTTACTGCCTTGAAAAAAAAAAACTCAGCCAAAATGGAGAAGACTATTTTAATTTAAACAAAACGGCGAAACATATTTTTGATATCTGCTCTCGTTGAGGCGTAAAAAAATGATATCGCTGAAAGAGTATAAACAGAGATCATTGCGAGTGCTGAACAACGTAGAGCCTACACCACAGGATAAGACTGCTGATTCATTGCCGCGTGGATTAGTCAATGTTGGGTTGTAATGACTGTCCTGATAGTCGTAGTTACAAGCAAGTGGCCGACCCGTTCCATGACTCGTCCGTGCCTTTCGCTTCTGACGTTTCTACCATGGAATGTTCCTTTGCTTCTGGTATTTGCCGCCTTGAATTTTTTACGTCGTTGTCTAAGAGAACCTCGAGAAAAAAAACTGCTATAACCGCCCCCCCCCCCCCCAATTCCCTTGAGGATGAGTTCGTGGACATAAATTATCCACACTAGTACTTTAGGTTGGTGGGTTGAAGGGATTCATGTTACCATCAGTAGATGCAGTCCTAGATTTTAAATTTGCGCCGTGGTTGGGAGTGTTATATAAACACTAATGTTCTAGCAATTTCTAAAGACCATAGGTGAGGTGAGATTTCACGTTCAGTTATTTTCGCAATTCGGGCATTGTTAGAGATGAATATTTATCGCGGGAAAACTTGACTGTTTGCTGGGTTGTAACGCACGTTCAGCTTATCAGAAGATTACTGGCTTTCGTTTGGACGTGGAGCTGTTACCCTATTTGATTGAGCCAATAAAAATCCCACTATTGTAATTTTCGATGCCTGTTATTGGTCTGCAGACAGCTACGGTATGTCAGACTTACATCACCGAATCTTATTTGTTGTATTTAACTACAGTGTTTTGTGCCAACATACCCTTGAATACACTGTAGTTAATTACATCACATATGATTAGGTGATGTACGTCTGGCACAACGTAGCTGTCTGCAAACCAATAACATGCGTGGGATTCTTATTGGATCAGTCAAATAGGGCAACAGCTTCACGTACAAGCGAAAGTCAATTATCTCCTGGTAAGCTGAACGTGCATTGAAACCCAGCAAACAGTCAAGTTTTCCCGCGATAAATTATCCTCTCTAACCATCATATCTAGGCATTGTTACCACTGAAACACTTCTTTGAGGACTGAACCAATAGCAGACCTTCATGAGATACAACCGCTGACTCCCACGCTATCTTGCCAGATGTATAACTGGCCACTCACTGGAGCAGCAGTGGTCTGATTCGTTTATTTTATTTTATTTTATTTCGTCTTTCATTTTCTTGGCGAAGTTAAGGCTAAAATGCCTTCTCTTACACTTAACCAAATTTTAAACAAATATCACATGCACAAAGGTAGCAATAAAATTAGTTGAAATCTAACTAGAAACAATAGAAAATAGTAACTAAGAATATAAAATTGACGTAGTTAAAATAAAATAAGCTGACAGCTGCGACAAAACTTAAATGAAAACTAGTCTTAATCTTGGAATATACACTTGCAGCTTACAACATACATTTTCTATAAGTTATTTAACAAACAAGAATGAGATAGTAATACAAAAGACTTGTGCAATAAAGTACATTAGAAGAAAAGTTTACAAATATGAGACAGTACCACTAGATTCAATAATAAAATATCCTATTTTAGAATTGATTCAATAAAATTTAGACAGAAATATGTTCATAATTATAGAACATGTTACGTAATGCAGAAACGAAAAAGTTAGGGCCTTATTAATGTGTGGGTGATTAAAATTGATGGAATCAACGGCGAATTGTCTTGATATGCTTGGTCGTATTGCGCTTGAATGTGATTAGCGTTGCCGAATTCCGGATGTTAACTTAAGAAAGATTTTTACAGTTCTGAGAACTATTAATTTTTTGTACTTTTTTTTTATTTAATGCTGTCCTGATTTTTAGTTCTAAAATGGACCTGAGTAGTTCCTTCCTATGTATTTTTATCTCTTACGCCTGACAAAACATTATTCATATCATCATTATTGTCAAATTTTACTGAAGGTTTACGAGACATAGCATAACCGCCTTATGTGTGTTTACAAAAATTCACTCGCTAGAGTAGGGTAGGTTTTCTGTCATGTGGCCATGTTTTGTTGGTCGCCAGGTACGTGGACGTCTGTAATGCAGTTCAGGATTTTAAAATGGCGAGAATAAAAAAACGTATTTATAAAAGTCAAATATTTCGCTCAATACGACGTTCACGCACATTCTTTACACGATATTTTATCTCTACTGCGTGTAATATTAATAGATGATGGTATATCGCGAAAATGTTTTGTGCCAACATAGCCTTGAAAACACTGTAGATTCTCGCCACGTGAATGATTGGGCGATATACGTCTGACAGTCCGTAGCTTCTGCAGACCAGCAACAGGTATAAAATATTACAATAGTGGTATTCTTATTGGCTCAGTCAGGCAGGGTAACAGCTCCACGTAGGGAGAAGCCAGTGAGCTTTTGATGAGCTGAACATGCGTTGAAACCTAGCAAACAATCAACGTTTTCCCGTGATAAACCATTATCTCTAATAATATTATTTTCATGCTAGTTTCTTCGATAGTTTGCTCACAGTGCATTCAGTTTCACACTGTTTCGCGCCAAGTAGCGAGTTTTGCCACCGCCGCGTACCTTACTCGGAGCAGGAGTTGATAAGAGTAGTTGGCAGGTGTAAATTTCACTCGGATTACGTTTGTGCACTTTAAGGGGGAAGTTTCCTTAAAATAGTGTTTTTAATTAAATTTCTTCATAGCATAAATGCTATGTTTGTTTTCGAAAACGAAGGCTATTTAGGAAATATAGAATGTTTTAGCGATTAAGATAGTATTAGATTACATATATTTACTGTTTCGACCTGTGTAATCGTAATTGGAGATGAACTACTTAATTTCCTGATTTCAGTCTCACAACATTGTATGTATACGTAACAGTCCAGTTAAGCTGAAATACTTATGTCAAGTAATTTTTTTTGCCACTACTGGCTTTGAATTTTCAAAATTGTGAGTTTTCGTAAACGTCTTGGGACGGGTGTATAAATAACGCTAAAAACGCATTTCGTAAAAACGCAAAAAAAAAAAAAAAAAAAAAAAAATCCGGTCGTTTATAAACATCGTAAGCAACACGATGTAATCAACACTACCACTCAAAATTTCATAGTGGCGAGGGAAAATTTCTCCCTGTATTTTCCCATTACGATTATGTTTCGTCACTCATCTCTGTTTTATAAATATTCTGTTGCTGTGGTATTTTGAAATTGTAACCAAATAGGTATAAGCTCAGTGTATTTGAATACGCGTTCAAAACAAACACAAAGTCAAATATGTAATGAAAATGGTGGAATCACAGCCTTATACAGATAATTGAAACCAGTTTTAAAAGTTTTTGCAAAACAGCCTGTCGATACAGACGGCGGTGAAACGCAAGAAGTTGCACACTAGTATTGTAAGTAAGCTCAACGAACTTGCTATAGAACATGAGATAAGCTTTAAGATGCTATTGATGATTTTTAAATTAAAAAAGGCTTAGCACGTACATATACATTAAAAAATTGTGTTACAAATATTGTGATTCATGGTCACAAAACTAGACAGAAAAAATATTTATTTACGAGTATTAATTGGGCATTTTGTAAAGTAGGTCAAATATGTTTATAATAGATAATAGATTTCGAAAATTCAGCAAGAATTGTTAAAAAATCACAATTTTTTAAATTAATGTTAAACAAATGGTTAAGGGAGAAATAAATTGTGTGAAATGTATCAGTAATTATTATGCTAGTAACTAATTATTGATATTGGAATTAAGTTTTCAGAAATGTAATATGTTTCTGATTTATTATTTTGTCAGTTCTACGTAATTGGCAAATAAATAAATTAAGTTGGCCAAATCTTGCGTTACGGTCGTGCATACTTGCGTATTTTATAAACTGGTGTCTAGCAATTTTTTTTTTGTTCTATGTTTTACATCTTGCGTTCTTACGATGTTGCGTAGTTTATAAACCCGTGTTAGGGTTCCGTGTTGAAACGTGCTCGTTGCGTTGGCTCTTTGTGTTGGTGCGCGGACTGTACTGTGGCGACAAACATCTGCTTGTGTCAGCGCGTGTCTCTGCTACAATCTGCAGAGTCAGGTCTTGTCCGCGCAGCCAGAGAACGTGTGTGCGCAGCAGTCTTGTCTTCCTCTTCCTTGTACTCCACCTTCCTCTTCCCATCTTGCAGTTGTCCCTGTCACAGTTCTTCCATCTCGCCTTGTGTGGCGTCCTGCGTCTGCATTTCCGGTGAACCTCCTTCCCCATCCCCCCAACCATCATTCCTACCACGTAAGCCGTGCCGTCACGTAGCTGCCTGTACTTCAGCCCTACTTGTATGTCGAAGATGTGACAGATCAACCTTGCTGATATGCCTAGCATTTGTTTCCAGTGAAATCCTCGTCTCGCCTGTTTTTCGCAGAATCGTTGTAAAAGAGCTATAGCCAGGTAGAGTCACTGGTAAATCACTGGAAAAGTTGATTGTTTGCTAGACTCCAACATGTTATATAAAATCTATATTGCCTATAGATTACATGAATCACTGTGTCCCTCCCTCTTCAACAAACCCAATTATAAATCTACAGTTTTAACACAGAACGTGTGTGATTTGCCAGAAAACTGTTCACACGTCTCACGATTGAGATACTACAGTTTATTGAAGACTATGTGAAATATTTTCGTGATTTTCCAGTGTCTGTAGTTATAGGTTAACCTTCAAGATTTCACATGTAATGATTTTGCATGACAAATTAATAAAAGGTTCCATTATTATTTATGCCAAGCAGTTAACCAATAATTAGAGACATGCAAAATTCGCGTTATCATTTGGTAGCAGACTAAACTTCATTTTCCTATACATAACAGAGCATAATCCGTGATTCAATTGGCCACGAACTGTTATGTGTTGTCATTTACGCATATTACGTCTTTACAGAGATTGGCCTCTCTACCGTGTAAGCATTCTCCGCGGCAAGTCACAACAATATCGGCCAGTGGGAGACACCGAACGAGCCTATAGTCATTTGGACTCTAATCAGCTGTCAGTAAATTACGTTAATTTTGCACGTCTCTACTAATAATATATCCGTATACTTTGTCAAAGATAAAATGTTGATAAAACAATTTGAATAAACGGTATGGGCCGAAAACTGAAAATACAGTACAATTGTCAAACACTCCTCCATAAGATAATGGCGTTGCTGTCTGGCACTGCGTTGCTGGAAGTTAAGCGATAACTCCTACTCACTTGCCAACTAGTTTCAGGGACATAAATATGCTACTTCGACAGCAGAAGTACAGTAATGCCTTCGCTACTTCACTCCTTCCTCCGCCTATCTATGACCAGCCCACGTCGACATAACTCAGTTGAAATTTGTGACCTGGCCCGAAGCCCAAATTACTTCCGTTACCGCAGCCGTAAGTTACTCAAAGTGTATTTTTTGTTTTGTGTTGGCGTCGAAGTGTGATGTCTCGAGCAGTTGGGCATTCTGAATTGAAAAATTCTTAGTTTTATAATTGAAAACCAAACACTGTCCAGCTCTTACACATCACTATAGTAATTTCTTACAAATGACATATTTTTCGGTTACTTGGTTTTCCTACAAGCGCATGTCAAAGTATCGAAGTTACAGTTTTCGTTACTTACCCAACGTAAAAACCATTCGAACGCTATGAATGAAATAATGGTACTAAGGTACAGAATGATACATTTATAATTTCAAGTAAAATTGTTTTAAAATCTTGAATGTACCTTAATTTTTGCATATCTTATAGTACCTGCGTTTTTAAAATAATATGTATTTACAAGAAATAATCAAGGTATCATTCTGTTACTTTAAGGGGATGGTGTGCAAAGCAGTGAATTTTCACAATTCTTGACATAACTTTTCCCCCTCGCTTATTACAGAAAATCAAGGCTCTTCAATCCGTATATTACACTTTTGTACACCTTCTTACTTTATTACATAGTCACAGACTTTCTTATTTTTGGAGCACTGCTCTAAAAATAAGTCAGTCTGTGACTATGTAATAATGTAATAAGTTGTACAGAAGTATCATTTCCGGATTGTCGAGCCTTGATTTTCTGTAATAAGCGAGGGGGAATTGTGAAAATTCACTGCTTTACGCACCATCCCCCTTAATACGTATTGTTTCATTCAAAATTATTTCATTTGTATCGTTCGAATGTGTTTTACTTAGGTAAGTAGTGAAATTAGTCAGGTATCAACTTTGACATGCGCATGTAACGAAAACTACGAAACAAAAAAAAAAAGTGTATTTCATTATTGGTAAATTACTATCAATGTAATATGTGAGAGTTGGACGGTGTTCGGTACAATCATAAAGTTTAGAATTTTTCGGTGTAGAGCAGTCTCAACATATGATAAGAACCTATGAGGATTAGTACAAATCTAGCTTTAAACCATTTATAGAGGTGATTATTGCGAAAATGATTTCTACCAGCGTATTCTGCAAATCAGTGTAGCGTCCTGCGTCATGTGTCAATTTCTTCTCAATTTTTGTGCAATTTTCTGAAATTATTGCTAGGCAATTTTTAGCAACCAAATTAAAACATCTTTAAAAGTATAGATAATTTTAGTGTGTGCAATCTATTTTTCATTAAAATTTTCTCAACTACATCAATTTGCGATATCATATATTAGTTCATGAGTATGAAAATATTTTTGACAAAATAGTAAAATAATTTTTCTCGTATAGTAACGCTATATTAAGACATGCAGCGCAACATATGTGCTGAGCTAGGGACATAATTTGTAAGTCCCGTTTCACAAGACTCCTCATATACATACCTTTCAGCATAGCATATGCAACGCAACGAATGTTCAAATTAACTGGAAGAGAGTATCCAGAGTCAGACTTTGTTCTTTGACACTGTCTGTTAATTCGGTATCTAACAGAAGTACCTATCAAATAATATGGAATGTCCTTCGTTGTCGAATTATTTACTGTACTTGTGTCTACAGGATGTCCATAAATAAACGCACAATAAACACCCCACGCGAATTTCGAGCTAAGTTGGAGACGAGCATGTTAATGGAAAAATGTTGTACGACTAAGTTTTACATACACAATGTGGCAACATAGCACTGTGGTTGCTCTCCACATAGCCTATATCTTGCTTATCTTACTCGTGTTGTTCTGATCTGCATGTTACTTGTCCAGGTTAAAATTCCGAGAAGTTCAAACATGGTTCTGTTTTTACTTGACGTAATATACGTAAAATAATACCTGGAGATGGAGCTGTGGAGGGGAATTTCTCAGTGCAATATTGCCACATTT
>PNEQ01032918.1:36987-109834 GCA_003012365.1 Medauroidea extradentata
TATATATATATATATATATATATATATATATATATATATATATATATATATATATATATATATATATATAATGGGATCTGTACTTTATTTACTGCATCAAAATGTTTTGTAGAATATTAAGAGGCCGTGGGACAAAGTCACGCTTGATTGTAGTGAGTATAGAATAACTGAAATAGTGGCAATCATATGTAACGGATACTGCAAGTAGTACTAGCAAACATTTTATTAATTGAGACATGTTCTCTTTTAGCCTTATCTCGCGCGTTTCAATAAACGGTACGAAATTTTGGCGTCAGAGGACGTGACCCAGAAGTGTGTTTCTCGGGAAATTAATTGTTTCTGATAAAGTTGGCATTACCACCTTTGACCGGGGCAGAAAGTGTGATTTGCGGATTCCCCCCTACCTCTGGGCTGTTAAGTCCTCAAGTATAAACGAACCGTGCATAAATTTGTTTTTCCGAGTTTTGTGTTTGTTTGTGTGCATGTGTGTTTTTTTTTCTCACCCATTCGCCCTTTCTAACCCGTCCTCCGAGCCAATTACCCCCTTCCGATAAATATGGCCATGCTCTTGCTCTCGATTAAGTTGGAAGAAACTGTTATTGAAAATGATGATTAGAGATGATGGTTTATCGCGGGGAAAACCTGACTGTTTGCTGGATTACAACACACGTTCAGCTTGTACTGGAAGTTGTTACCCCATTTGACTGAGCCAATAAAAATCCCGATATGGTAATATTTGGTGCCTGTCATTGGTCTGCAGACAGCTACGTTGTGTCAGAAGTATATCACCGAATCATGTATGTTACAAGAAACTTTCGCGTTTTGAAGGGTATGGTGATATAAATTATTTTTGAGATATACCTTCGTCTCTAAGTATCATGAAAATTTGTTGTATCAACGTAACTTACCCTTTAAAAACGCCGCATTTACTTGCAGTATGTGATTGTCCGGTGCGACATGGCTGTCTACAGACGAATCTCAATGGTGTCATATATTATGCTAGCATATTGTTCATTGGCTCTATGAAATATAATTTCGTGTTTAGACGCCAGTCAGTAGCATACACAAGGCTTCTAACATGCTGAACGTACGTTGAAACATATAGCAAGCAGTCAAAGTTTTCCAGCGATAAATCAACGTGTCTAGTTATTAAATAAATGCGAATTCGCGTTATCATTTGTTAGTAGACTAAACTTCACTTTCCTATGCATAACAGAGCATAATCTGCGATTCAATTGGCCACGAACTTTTATGTGTTATCATTTACGTGTGTTACGTCTTTACAGAGATTGGCCTCTCTACCGTGCAAGCATTATCCCAGTGGCGGCTCGTGGGTTGTTGTCAGGTGGGGCTGCATATAGTCGGAACTGTACACTCTTGATGAACGCGCCGTCAACCAATGACCATGAAATATTTGCCGGCTACTAGATATTTTGTGACCACACAGTAGTAAGGGGCACCTGCACATCATCGTGTCAGTGGCTGTAGAGTCAACCAGCGCACAACCCTGTACAGTTCTTGGCAACTGCAGCCCTGCCTGGCAACAACCTACCAGCCGCCACTGAGTGGCAAGTCACGACAATATCGGCCAGTGGGAGACGTCGAACGAGCCTATAGTCGCTTTCTTGGAGTCTAGTCAGCTGTCTGAAAATATCGCGAATTTTGCATGTCTCTACTAATTGTTATCAAGGATTACCCCCTTCTTTTCTGCTTCTAAAATCCTGTAGAATTTAAATGTTTCACCGTCGATTGTTTTACGTCACAAATTAGCGCATAAGATGCAGGAATAGAACCCGACAGTGTAGTTGTGAGAAAAATAGTTCGGTGAGGAAGGTATGTTTTGCCGTCGCGAGTGACGCCGAGTTTGTTGTCTCGGCCGACGCGCGCCCAGACTGCTGGTCTCCGGCGTTGTTCGAACTATGTGCTGGTCCTATGATCGACAGTAACTAAATATTGAGTCCGGGTGGCCTCTGTGAACTTCGACCGCTGACGACTGTTTACACATCAGCTACAGCCCCCCTCCCTCCCTGCCAACATCCTTGTTATTATATTGGCCAACGAGTGTCCAACAGGTCGTCCCCCGGAATAAGTAGCGCGCGGTCGCAGAGGCGATCGATTCCAGCTGGCTTGTTTATCCGCGAGTCGCGGCCTTGGTGGGTTCGAACGAAAATACGACCAGCCGGTCACGTCGCGCAGGGCCATGACAAGAGGAGGGGGGAGTCGACCCCCTTCAATCTGATTAAGAAAGTGTTACTTGAGCTAGAAGTGTGATAGAAGGCTGGTCCCAAATATGATTTTGTAGATTCAGGCTTTCATATAATATATGTAGGGCCCGGTAGTTTTCGCGAAAAGATTTTCGCCCCACTTTGTTTCAGTCTCTTATGTGTACACCTGCAGCTCAACTCCATGGCTATTGGCAGAGTGTTATTGTGCAGAGCCGTTATTCATTTGACTGTGCCAATCAGTACACGGATAACTGCCACGCATGACGTCTGTGATTTGCGGGTTTAACCTCCACACGCTGACTGTTACGGCATCCAATCACTGACCACATAGCAGAGCTGCTGGTGTGTACGTAAGACACTGAAACAAAGTGCTGCAAAAATCTTTTTGCGAAAACTACCGGGCCCTAAATATATGATATCACTAATTTAGAAGCAAATTATATAATGGGCATTAAACTCAAAATTTAACCTTAAAAATAAAAAAAATAATTAAAAAAAACCTTTTCCAAAACTGAAAACATTCACATATAAACTCGCATATGAGGTCCCTCCGCCTGTTTTTTCATGTATTTATATTTTCCAACATTTACATTTCAGAATGACATTGGTTATAGTAGGGAAAAAATTGAGTTACCATTGCACCCAAAGTTTCAAATAATCATCACATTGCTTCTCCCCCTTCCACTCACTCTCAGAAAAGTTAGCCCGACCCCGAATTCGCGTGCCTCGTTGCGAATCCTCCGTGTCGCCATACAGCTGGACGGTTGTGGTTTTTTTAAGTTGGTACCTCTGATAGGAGAGGACCCGACTTGGTTTTCTGGTCGTGTTCGTCGCCCTCTACCTTGAGATATGCCACAGATTCCAATTTATAAAGAACTTTGGGTAGTTGAGAAAGATTATATCAGCAGAAACAACGGCGATAAGAACCCATTGCTTTGAGCGACGAGTTACACCTGGTGATGACGAAATTTTAGCTCGAGGTGTTCATATAATAACCCGAGTAGTGTTTTCAAGCGTCCAGTACGTCACGGGACCCTGTCTTGCTGGCTTTTGGACATTAACCTGATGATCGGACAAACCTGATCACGTGAACGAGCAAACCTATCTAACCCGTAGTAGGTTACGTAACATTGTGTAGCTCACGAACAAGTGCATTTTTTTTTACAGTTGGTAGATGTAATTTCAGATACTCGAGTCAATTTTATTGTCGTGAAACAGTCACACGTAAGAATTCCATTTTTTGACACTTGTGTTGGCAGTGCTTTTAACTGCTGTTTCAATGGGAAAATCAATGTGTTCCTATACCACAGAAGATGTCTGCACATAGCTGACTGGCAATCAGTGTTGCCAAGTCAAAGAATTTCAGCCCGCTAAATTGTGTTACAAAATCCGCTAAAATTCCGCTAAAAGGAATAATAATCTATAATAATGGCTATCGTGAAGACATAAATTATTTTACATGTTTAGTTTTTGTTGTAAAAATCCTTATTTCAATATCATATTTTTTGAACACTTGATAGCAGAATAATTGCCGGTATCTGAACGCGAAGTGTCGAAATAAATCCGCCTATGCCAATCGAACTATAAAAAAAAAAAAAATTGCTTTTACAGTGTAGTGTAAATTTATTATGGGCTTGTCTATAGTAGTTTGTTGCGACGAAAACAGTATACAAAGTCGGATAATTAGTATAATATGATATTAAAATTGATTTAAGAATGTATTTGAACAGTAAAATTAACACGTGAAATGTGTATGTGTAATACAAAATAAAAAATAGAATAACTTGGTATTTTTAAGAATGTTTTCATTTTTTCGCAAAACAATTAATTATGAATGGCAATTCGGTTAATAAATACACACAACGCATTCTGTGCATCTGTCGTGGCAATAGCCTAAATATAATATTGAACTTTGAAATAACATGCCGTCATATTTGTTCCATCTTTATTTTTTTTAATAGCAACTGCTTTACATGCTACCAGGGTTAATCTGTTCCCACCCCTCTTCGCTATAATTCATATAATATCGAAGATACCAGAACATTTTACAAAACCGCTAATTTCCGCTGTAAAGTGTCTAAAAATCCGCCAAAAATTCCGCTGTCCGCTAAATAGAAAATTTCTCCGCCGAACAATAATTTTCCCCGCTAAAACTAGCGGGAATTCCGCTAAGTTGGCAACACTGCTGGCAATTGCCCTGTGCTTACATCAAGCTGAAAAGTAAATTTCCCTGTAGAAATGTGCAGACATGATAGTCTTCAGAATTGTCAAAAAGCTACGAGTCTTACGAAGATGGATTTGCATATTACACAGTTGGACAGTCAGCCGAGTGCCCGTACACTCAAAATTAAAAACGGCAGTGGCAAAACTGTTTTCATAAGGAAACTGCTTTAAAAATGTATGCCAACACTTGTGTCAAAAACAGGAATTCTTATGAGATAGGCTGTATAAGCGAATGAAGGTAAATTGATACAGGCAGAGCCAAAACTGTGGAAACCAAATGGTAACGCTTAGAGAGAGGACCACGAAATGATTTGCCAGCAGGGATGTCATTGAATTAAGGGGCCTCCCTACCTGCCCGTCAAATGCGTTGCAGCGAGTTGCGACTGTTCTTTTTTTGACGATACTATTTAACGTACATTATACTTGTATATCTACAATAAGAACACACACTTCAAACTATGTCGCTATAGTTTTGAAAATTTGTCGCGTATATCAGAAACATAATTTTCGGGCCTCTCAAAATGGCCAAAATTGGCTTTTCCAGACTGGCGTACCAAGAAAATTAACAACCGGACTCGAAAAACCCAACTATGGGAACAAGCATTTGACTTTAAACTACGCTGCCACATAAATGAAATGATGTAGTCACCGCTTAAAGTCGCGTAGGAAAAAGGATAAATAGTAAAGCACTGCACGCCAGCTGAGGGGCTTGCTCGGAGAGGCGATAATGTATTACTAGAGATGATGTTGATGGCATATCGCGAAATTTTTTTGTGTCAACATACCCTTGGAAACGTTGGTTACTTGCGAGTTGTATGATTGGTAGAAGCACGTTTATTTCGCGTATTCACCTGGCTACAGCTTAGACTTCCTAGTTCTATACACGCACTGGACACAGTCGAATATTCATTGGCTTCAATCCCTACAAGCTGGTACCACGTGAGTTCACCACGCGTTATTTCCTTATTTACTGGCTTGCAGTGGTCAAATGTATCAAAACTACTGTCGTCCGATCACAGGAATGGCAGTAAAGTATACCTCCTTGACGTTCAACCTGACGTAGAATCAATACGCGAAATAATCGTGCCTCTAATGATTGGGCGATGTACATCTGACACAACGTAGCTGTCAGCAGACCAATGATAGGCCAAAAATATTGCAGTAGCGGGATTCTTATTGGCTCAGTCAGATAGGAATACAAATCTACGCACAAGTGAGAGCCAGTAATATTTTCATAATCTGACCGTACGTTGAAACGCAGCAAACAGTCAAGTTTTCCCGCTATAAACAATCATTAGAGCCAACGGTTTTTCGCGAAAAGAATTCTGCAACAGTTTGTTTCAATGCCTTATGTGCACATATGAAGCTGTGCTTCATGGGTATTATGTGAGTGTGTTATTGCACGGACGTGGCTCATTTGACTGTGCCAGCAGGAACAAGGTTACTGCGACACCACACGTCTGTGATTTGAGGGTAGAATCCTAGACGCTGAGAGTTAAAAACAGCCTATCACTGACCACGAAGCAGGGCTGCATATGTGCACATAAGGCATTGAAACAAACTGTTGCAGAATTCTTTTCGCGAAAAAAACGTGGGCTCTAACCATCATCTCTATACATTACATACGTCGGTTAACGGCCGCTCCTGTCTCACACACACAAACGCAGCCTACCCAGGGAGGCCCCTTAACACTTCACATGGGATATAAGCACAACATAACGGCCTTGCGTGTGTCGATGTCGCTTTTTTTTTTCAAGGTCTGGCGCTTGAAATGTTAATGCGACGAGTTTGTATTTTTTTTTTTTTTACAAAAGACGAAAATACCTAACGTAAATCGGCATGCTTACGAAAAGAACACACATTCCTACTTCAAATTATATCGCTATTAAGTTTAAAAAAAAAAAAAACATGACTATCGGGCACATCAGAATGACTGAAAACGGCTTTTCCAGACTACCTTCTGTGGAAAAATACCAACCGGATTTGAGAAACACAAAGGCAGAAATTTGCGTCGGTGTTTAAACCACAGACCTACTTCCCACAAATAAGTAATATTTAGAGACACTGGTAAATCGCGGGAAAAGTTGATTGTTTGCTAAGCTCCAACGTGCTATATATAACACTGAAGGTTTTTCACCTATATTGGCTATAAGTAGAGACGCTGGAAAATCGCGAAAATATTTAACATAGTCTCCAATAAACTGTAGTATCTCAATCGCGACACGTGTGAACAGTTTTATGGCAAATCACAAACGTTCTGTGTTACAACTGTTCAGTTCCAATTGGGTCTGTTAAAGAAGGACACGGTACTTCATATAAACGATAGCCAATATAAGTGCAAAACCTTCAGTGTTATACATAGTATGTTGGAGCCTAGCAAACAATCAACTTTTCCCGCGATTTACCAGTGTCTCTAGCTATAGGTTATACGAAGCACTGTGTCCCTCTTCGACAGACCCAATTATAAACGTACAGTTTTAACACAGAACGTGCGTGATTTGCCAGAAAACTGTTCACACGTGTCACGATTGAGACACTGCAGTTTATTGGAGACTATGTTAAATATTTTCGCGATTTTCCAGTGCCTATAGTAATATTGTCATCTCTTTACGGGTGTTCAATTGTGTGTGTGGGGGGGGGGGGAATCCTAATTTTATACTTTTATGAAATAGTGTTGGTTTTGTAAACGTTACTTGAGAGTATAACACTTTACTCACAAAAAATTGAGCTCTGCCAGTTTTCCCGTAATGGCATTTCAAAGTCAAAATTTGCACGTTTTTCGTTCTTATTAGGCGCAAAAAGTAATGAGCATAATGGAATGAAAAAATTCACATATAGGCCTAAGCTACAAGATATTCTTTTATATTGCTACAAGTAACAAAAACGATTCAATTTATTTTAATATAGAAGTATTTGTAGCGAATTTTTATATAGGCCTATCAGCCCATGAAATATAGTTTCAGTAAGATTTTGTTTTATTTCATTAAATTTTTTGGTTTTTGTGGCTTATAAGAACGAAATACATGCAAGTTTTGATTTTGAAATGCTGTTATGTGAAAATTGGCTGAGTTTTTTTTTTTTTGGCAAGAGCGAAGTGTACGCCCAAGCCCAAGTAACATCTACTAAACTAACACTATCACATACAAATGTACAATTACGATTTTTCCCTATTTCAACCGCCGTATGTCTCATAAGAAAAGAAGAGTAACTTACCAGTAAAACAATTCTTGCCAGTTAAGTGGCTTGCACATAGAGATAGATGATCCTGAATTGCATACCCTTTGTGATACATCGATTTTGTGCTTCGTACACACAAACACAGCCTAGAGGCAGAGTTGGAAGGTTGCGACCTCGAAATTTCGTTTTGCATATTTTACGGGATAATTTTAAATAATAGATGTGATGCAGAGAAAATATGTTTTTAAGAGAAATTTTTCCACTTCTCCTCAGTTTAAAATGACTGAAACATCAAACTGAAAGGTGCGTTTTTGGGCGACCGTTGCAAAGAACAGCGTCTCAATACAGGCCCATCGATGTTGCCAGACAAGCCATCCAAAATCCACTGACACAACTAAATTCCACGCAATGTGAAAAGACCAACAACCTAATGGGCATGTCTTTGTTTTACATACAAGCCAAGGTGACAATTTGACGATGAGTTCACCTTCGCTTCAAATTTTTTTTAAAGTAAAACACGACATGAAAGAAGGAGTTTATTGTTTCACATTAGAACCTGCAATTAAATGTTCAACAATAATTCGTAAATGACCTGGTACTTTGCAACACGTGCATAAATTTAACACATAAAAATTATATTCTTTATTTAAAAACTGAGCATTCCACGCTAATTACTCATATATTAAGTATATGAAAAATTCCGGAAAACAGTTTGAATTTCACACATTTCGGCAATACTGACCAGCCGAGACATATGACTTCATTCTGTAAAAAAAAAAAACCATCCTCGCTGTTGCGATTATTTTTTCTTACCCTTCTTAATCATGCCTCGTATTCAAGGACCGAAAAACGCGAGTTAGACTCGCCGGAACGTGCTACATCGAGGGAAACGTGCAACAGAAATGCTGATAGTTTTGTTGCTCAAACATGAAGCTCGTGCGTGTTAGCAAATTCATGAAAGTCCTCTGTCGACGACGATACAACTTAATCGTACGTGTCACTCAGTCTTCACGCTAATTAAATGAATATGGTATCCAAGAGGCATGCTAGCAAGTTAAAGTGACTAATAAGTTGCTACAGGATGTCCGAAAAAAATAATTACATTCTTGGGAAGCACCAAAATAATTACTTTTTTACTTCTAGTAACATCTTGTGTAACATTTTGTTTGCCAGATTATAACTATTTCGTATTAAATATAAAAATGAAGAAAATGTTATTGAGTTCTATGTGCTCGTTGTATGATAACTTTGATAGACGCCTTGTATAATGCCGCTTCCTATCACACGTAGACCTGTAAGAACTTTACTTGTGTGTTTACTTGCTGGGTGTCGTATTACGTGTACAATTAACACTTCAAATTAAGCAAGGAGAGGATTATAATGTTAATTTTTAGTTCAAATGTTAGCTGCATGCTGACTGTGAACCCTGTAGTGGCAGATGGCGACTACAAAATTTTTTTAAAAAATTTTTATACAAAAAAATTATCTGGAAACTAGTTCACAAAATATATTTTTGTAAGTTTACAAAGATATTGCAAACTTTACACGAAATGATTGGAATCATAAAACTACGTCTGTAGAGCTATATTTACAAAGAGTATTTGTACAATTTTAAAGTGACACAAACAATTTGGTAACCAGTTTCCAAGAAAAAGTTTGTGTGTAAAATGCGACGGACCCTCCAAGAGTTTTTTTTTTTGTTTTATATCAAACACACATATCATAAAAATGCCTTCCACTAGTCCCCCCGGGTGTTTGGAAAATTTTTACCATTTTAATTACCTATGTCATTTTTGTTGTAGTGGCTAGAATGATAAATGTTTTCACATTTGTTTACAAGCATTTTTGGTAAAAAAAATATTGTTGTGTTATTGTGTATATTTTTTCTAGAAATAAATAAAAATTGAGTATATAAAATTGTAAAATATTACATGACTGCATAGTTGGTTTTGCTGTACGTCGATCACTTTTTGATCAATTTTAACTCTATTAACTTACGTCACATAAAATTTGCGAAATTATTCTATCTGACTGAAAATATATTTGATGATTGTTTATAAGTGGGGACCCCAGATTTTCGAGAAAATATTTCAGCGTCAACTTGTTTCAAAGATTTACGTGCACATATGCAGTTCTGCTTCGTTGTTATCGGCAGCGTGTCTCTTTGGTAAGACGTTTATTATTTTATTGTACATATCAGAATAAGGTTGCTCCGATACAACACATCTGTGATTTGCAGTAAAACGTTAAGACACGTGAGATTTAAAAACATCCAATAACTGACAAAGAAGCAGAGCTGCAGATGCGCACATGAACCTCTGAAACAAATTTGTGCAGAATTTTTTCGCCAAAAATAGGTGTCCCTATTTATAAGGTTTTGGTTGTAAATGTAAACCATTTTTTCTGTCTACACCGTAGAGTTACAAGTCTGGACACTAGCCTATCTACCAATGCTAATGAGTTGATCCCTTTATGACTGAAAGCGCCACAAGAAATTGGGCGGTGTAATGAATATACAGACTAAGCTCCAATTGTAAAAGATATACAAAATATTTTTCTGCTTAGAAACAGCCCTACAAAAATTATTTTTTTTCCTATATGCTGTTGTCATAAATATTTACTTCTTTGGACTAAAATACTTATTGTAAAATTGTTTCAAACCTGAAAAACGTAGGCAATAACATGTTTAACTGAGAGCTAAATATTTGCACTTGGTCTGTTTATGCATAACACCATCCAATTTAGTGTTATTTTTAAGAGTACAATATAGCTTCGTACTACCAGTGCTCCTAGCGGCTACGCCACGAACTTGGTACTCGTAGTTCCATTTAACGCAGTCTTGAATTTCTGTATTTTGTGTCATAACTTTTCTTCTTGGTAAATTTTTTTTACTTTAACCTAACCCCGGAATATAATACATACTGATAGAATTTTAGATGCCGTAAATATATTTTTGTCGTTACTGTTGTCACAGATCGAATTGTAGTTAGAAAATTATTATTACTTTCTTAACTGCCATTCTTTCTGTAACAACAGTAACGAAAAAAAATGTTTTTTGTGTCTATAAAAATTTATTATTATGTGTTCTATTCTGCAGTTAAGTTAAAGTCGTGAATTTAGCCAGAAGAAAAGTCATGACTAGAAATGATGGTTTACCGCGGGAAACTTGACTATTTGCTGGGTTTCAACGCACATGCGCTTAACAAAAAAATCACTGGCTTTTGCTTATACTTGGAGCTGTTGCCGTATTTGACTGAGCCAATAAATCACCGCTATTACAATATTTTAGTAGTCCAGTTCCAAAACTCGTCTTGACCACCACTTTCACTAAAACTGCGCAAATCGCGAAAAACTGATTTGCGAGCCCATTTGTGACATGGCCAAAGCAGTTTTTCAAAGCGTATCTGTTATTGAATAATGCGAGTTTTGGAAACTTATCACCACGTCAACTTCAGCGCACATTTAAAAGCTACACAAAACTGTTCAGAACTTATTTTTCCTTGATGATGGACTAGACGATTTTTGGAATTGGACGGAATTTGATGGTTGCTATTGGTACGCAGAGAGATACGTTGTCAGACGTATATCACCCAATTATACTTGTTGCAAGAATCTGCAGTGTTTTCAAGGGTATGTTGGCACAAAACATTTTCGCGATTTATCACCATCTCTAGTTATGACACGAAATACAAAATGTCGTAAAACAACACTAGAGTGCCAGTGGCGCCATTCAGTCATATGAGAGTCAATTTTCAACTCCAAGTGTCCAGACCTGTTCCTCTGTGGCTGTGGTCTACGCGTTTTAACAGTGTTTTTTTTTTTTGTGTGTTCCAGCTACATTAACACACTTCGTCTTCCTAGCGGCATTCTTCTGGCTCAACACCATGTGCTTCAACATCTGGTGGACATTCAGGTATTAGTCATCTCTTCATTCTATGGTAGTTTATTCACGGTTCTTATCGTTACCTACAAAGAGGCAAGCTGCAGAGATATATAACTAGGTGTTAACTTTTTCTGAGAACTCCACCGCGTGCCCATTGAATTCAGCTTGTCACGATTATCCTTGGAGATCAGTGCCGGCTCGTTGCCGTTAGCTTTATCTTTTGTACGTTGCCTTTGCTCCGTCAAGCGGTGAAAAGAGCCACTTCCTGACGCTGGGAATTAGAACTCTTGAGGGTTTTATGAACTCCAAGCTAATAATTCAAATGTGTAGACGAAACGGCTATGGGCAACTTGGAAATACGTTGTGTTATTTATGTTATTTCTCATATCACTTAATACACACGTACGATATACAAGCTTCTTTATTCTCATAAATTTTACGAGTGCGTTTAAACTTGAGGTGTTATTTAGAGTAATTTTATTATTTTCCGTTTTTTTTTTTTTTAATTTAAATTCTGAGAAGAGTGTAAAATGTGCTATAATTGTGTGAATTATGCTTGCTCACAGTACAAGCATTCCAGTTGAACTTTTAACGTATTTTTAGGCTGCAATCAGTCCAGGAAAAATAAACAATTGTTTAATTGGCTGTGGTGTAAATATAGATTAAAAATTCAAATGCTACACTTGTACTTTATCACAAGATAAGTAGAATTCACGCAGAATCGTAAATTCACATTTGTCTTCTCAGAATTAAAATATAAATTAAATAAATAGAAACGGGCATTTATAACTGGGAATGAAACGACTAGGGACTCTTGGTACATTCTCAGAAAAACTGGTACGTCGTATCAGTGTTAAGTATTCTCCCTACCCCTTTTTTTCTTGGTGCATGTTGCTAAAACTAGAACACTGGAGTGTTTACCAAGAAATTGGAATGTTTAACAACTATGCGTGCCATGCACAGAAACGCACTGTTTCTGTAAGTAGTTTTCCTACCCATGAGTTATTTACGAATTTTTTTCAATAGTGTACCGTATTTTTTTTTTTTTTTTAACCAAAAGTAAGAAGGTAATATTTTATTCGCGAGACTAAAGATTATACTTAGCCTACCCTTACACTTGTGAGGTACGATTAAATTTTTACGACGCTATAATTTTTAATTAGAAATATTTTATGTGAGATAAATAGTATACTTTAAAATCAGGTTATGTTGTTGTTAATACCGCGTAAAAGAATAGAATTTAATATGTAGATTACATGTGGCAACATTATATGTGAAAATAACGTTCCAGCAGAATGGCATATTCGTAAGTGGAAGTTGACGCTTCTGCAAGAAGGCAAAGTTAGTAAACTGCGATTGTTAACTTCTATGAATATACGCAGGAAAGTTTAACGTTTAATTATTTCATTCGCATGGCGTCAATTAACAAGGATCAAGTGCTCCTACCAACTAATAATTTTGCAGGAATTCCCGCCAGAAAATTGCTGTGCGTAGTTCCAAGGTAATTGGACCATTTACGAATTTCCGATGATAATATGAACGTACGGGTTGATGAAGGAGTTTGTGGCTTGAATAATTCATTACTGATGCCGAATTAAAATAGTCATCAAGTTATTACAGTACGTTTCCTTTCCCACTAGGTTTGGCGAACCAAATTTCAGTAATCCCTCAATACTTATGCCATGAAATGATCGTACGCTTTCGGCAGCCGAAATAACTTGTGCTAGTTGTTATAGATATAGGCATGATTGCCGTTAGTAAGTCATACACAGTACGTGGCAACGCTGCAGTCTGGGGCCTGCTGCCGGTCTCTCGTTGGCTGCACACCAATAATAGGCATCAAATATTACAATATAGGGATTCTTATTGGCTCAATTAAATAGGGCAACAGCTCCACGTACAAGCGACAGCCAGTAATCTTCTGGTAAGCTAAACGTACGTTGAAACCTAGCAAACAGTCAAGTTTTCCCGCGATAAACCATCATCTCTAAGCATCAACTTTAAATCTGTGAAGAAAATTCCACTGATTATTATTTCTAGGGTCAGTTATTTTTGGAGAAATGGATTTTGCACCATCTTGTTTCAATACCTTACGTGGACACCTTGCTCAATAATTGGACGTTGGAACTCACAGCTTCTTGGGGTTCCACCTGCAGATCACAGACGTGGGGTGCCTTGGTAACTTTATTCTTTTTGGCAGAGTCAAATGAGTGAGCCTGTGTTCAAAGACACGCTGCCAATAACCGCGAAGCAGACCTGCAAGTGTGCATGGCACTGAAACAAACTGATGCCAAATTATTCAGTTGCTCATCATTCACTTTCATACATCGTCTACAACCATTCTGCCGTAAACTACACGACCCAAACTTACGCTACGTGTAGTCGAATTAGGCTTCGGTTGGCACACAGCATAGCAAATTTAAGCACGTAAGAGAGCTGAAGGTGATGGGAGTTGGCTCTGAACCCATAACATGGCGTTGAATCGGTGCTCATAAATTCTTCTTCCCGACACATTATTGGTCCGGGCGCCTCGCCCACGCGGCAGATCTGCGTTCACGATCTTCTTGGTCCCTCAACAGCTTCTGTTATTACAGCTTCGCCGGAGACTGGCGCCCAATGTTGCCAACGTAGATGTTTGCCAGATAAATAAGTTTTCTTTTAATGAGTTATTTTGTAAAAATAACTATTTAGTTACAGCTGCTGGTTAGAATTCTGGTGCTTTTAAAATTATTTCTGGATTTTTTTTACTCTTACACGTATCTGTGATGGTTTTTGATCCTCAAGTCACGACTTTTTAAAGTAATTAATTAAACGGTGATTAATTTAAACAAATTACAACATTTGCCTTAAAATAGGCTACATAAAAATATAGTAGTTTTCTAAAATATGATTTCAGTTGTTTCTGAATGTTTTTCTGGTTTGAAATTTTCCGCTCTGTTGGCAACACTTTCAAAGGCATTCATGACTCTATTTCATCAGGAATCACTTAAATTACTGGCCAATGTTGCCAAGTTAGCGAGCTAAATCTGGTTGTTTTCAACGACTGTTTGCTTTTTAAAAGTAACCTGTTGAATTTGAAAGTTGAACATTTGGTTTTACAATTTTTTAGTGATTGAAAATTTTTTTTGTGGAACATACAAGCTGTGGGTGTGATGTTCGTGTAGCCATAGATTTTTTTTTGCAAGACAATTAATATATAATAATATAATTTTAATGAATCGTAAAGGTTTCGGTAGTAAACTTGCCGGCAATGTGACGGGGTAAATCTCGCCAATCACGCCGCTGCGGACGAACACGGCTGTACGGTTCCTGACCAATTTGGAATAAGTTACAGTATTAGTGACCAATCGGATAAAAGCTGTGTTCCTATAGCCGCGTGTAGCTATTGGCTGACCAAGTACGCTTACAACCACACGCCACTTACAGCAAACGACTTTACAGTAAACAAAAGAAAAATATATATATGGGGGCTGTTTAGCTAACGGTAAAGAAATTTTGCTTCACAACAAATACGTGCTTTAACTGTATTATTTCTTTAACCCCTCCCGTGTCTGCGTGATGTTGCACGTGACACTATTACATCACAGACTAAATAGTAATACAGACGTGAAAGGGCGTGGCGGCTCGTTTGATACGGGCGAACTTGGCCGCTTATTGGCTGCCCGAGGTTGCTGATATCAGCCTCGTGTATGCTTGGCTCCTGCATGTTACTGCAGGTTTCCTATTGGCCTGGCTGCCGGCTAGCAGGGTAGCCGCCTTACGCTGATTGGCGGTAGGTGTCTCCGCCATCTTCCTGGCCAGGGAAGCCATTTTGCTGGCGTGTGTGGCTGAGTTCGCTGTCCTACCTGCTGTTTCACTTCTGTATGCTTAAATATTCTGTGATTACATAACCGACTCTGTATGAAGTACGGTTTTATTGTGCAAAACTTTCATGTTTTATTCCTCTGTGTGGGATTCGTTGGTAAACTTTTTTTTTCTGATGTATGCTATGAACGCCTCATAATTCAACTATCTGGAAAAAAAAGTTCGAAGCCGTAACGAAACGAGCAGTGATCTAGTATAAAGTTGGGACTGACGAGGTTAAGTTTTATTTTAGAACATGATTTTATTTTCCTTGTAGTAAATATATAATAATTCTGTTTAAGGGCACGGCGTGTTGTTGTACAGTGATTTTCAAAATATATTTTTTAAAGCAACGTACTTTTCATGTCGATTAATCCTTACATTGTTTTATCACAAATATAATAATTTGTACCTAACTTTTTGTAGCAATAAATTCGTACTTTTTCAGAAATTTTTTACCCCCAAAGTATTACCAATTTGGTAATGAATATAAGTTAAAATCAAGAAAATTTTTTTTTGTTTTAATTTAGAACGAACAGTGTATTATTTTGTAAAACGCTTTGTGCATCGTATGACTTTTCGTAGGCTTGAATTTTAAAAGCATTCCGTTTGTAAAAGAGTTTTGAATTTTTAGCACCATAACCGCAACTAGCATTATCATACATTCCAATATAAAATAATTTTATTACTAGCCCAATCGTTGGTTACCATTACAACGGTAGCCTATACTCAGAAATATACCTTCTTGCGGTAAAGCTACTTTGCATTGGTTCGTATTTGAACAAAACTTTAGTTTGTCACTGGAGTGCCTTTCGCTTCTGTGTGCTGTGCCCGTTCTGTGGCCTCGTCGCCGGATAATTGACGTCACTCGTGTTGCGCCACATAACGTCGGCGGTTGTTTCAAGAAGTGCTCGGGCAATCTCGGGAGTCGCTCGTCAACGGTTTGCTTGTTCGGAGATCTTCGGGAAGGTTCCCTACTCGGATAGATAGGTTGCCGCGCATTAAGGCTGTTCAAGTAGTACAAAATAAATATTTTATATTTTCATGAAATAGTGTTAGTTTTGTAGACGATACTTGTGAGTGCAGTTTCCTCTTACGAAATAATTTTAGCTAGCATAGTTTTCTCATAACGGTGCGTCACCGCCAAAATTTGCAGGTTTCGCTGCCGTGCAACCAGTTGACTTACTCAAATGAAATATTTCACAGTGAAATAACATGACGTGGTCTAAGTAACCTAAAATGAAAGAATCGCATGAAAAAAGTTGCAAATTCAGAAATTTTTATAACGCATAAGTTGTTCACTGTGAATTTTCTTGATATTAGGTTACTTAGTCCATGTTATGTTATTCCACTGTGAATTATTTCGGCAAGTCAACTGGTTTTTACCATTTGCATGGCAGCATAACATGCAAATTTTGTTTTTGACTCACCGTTATGAGAAAATTATGCGAGCTGAAATTATTTTCGTAAAAGGGAACTGCACTCACAAGTACCGTCTACCTATGTATTATTTTTCCGTAAAAATATAAATTTTTTATATTAAACGCACTTCGAATACCCTTAAGATGCCTTCCTACCTGCGCTTCATATGCGTTGCAGCGTTATACGACTATTCACACATACTTAAACTATGTTGCAATAGTTCTAAAAATTTGGCACGTTTAATTCAAACATCATTTTCGGGGCCTTCAAAATGCCCAAAAATGGCTTTTTCGGACTGTGTATACGGGAAAATAACAACCGGATTCGATGAACACAAAAATAGAAACAAGCGTTAGACTTTGAACTATGCTGCCCACAAATAAAATAATGTGGTCACCGCTTCAAGTTCCTTAGTAAACACGATAATAGTAAAGCACTGCACACCAGCTGAGTGGCTTGCGCGGAGAGGTGATAATACATTACATACGTCGGTCAACGGCAACCTTACCATTCCTGCCTCACACACACAAACACAACCTATCTAGGGAGGCCCCTTAAGTGCTTGTTTGGGACCTTAAGGGAACATGCCACGCGCTCGCGTTATACGACCGTAAAGGCAAACAGCTCCATCAGAGGTAAGAAGTTGATGGCCCTCTGGTCGTGTGTATGTCTTCCTCGGTTTTATGTCGCTCGGGTTTCAGGGCCTCCGGCTAACACGCACCGGAGTTGATCTACACACCACTTCAGACCATCTGTCGGTCCTCACGTCCACTGGCGTGTACTTAACAAAAACGCTTACTCAGTTCTTGAAATATCCTAGTGAGGCTCTGTCATTCAACACATAAAGCCAGAAGTAAATATTGTAAGAAATACGGAGAGACCCCGCGCACGATCCTATGGGGAAAAAAGACTAGTTCAACGTCCTAATCCCTCGGGAGAAAAAAACCCTTGGCACATACAAATATTTATTGACCATTTACACGTCTGGCACGTTTATTTTAGGAATTCCCTCAATGTCCAGCACAGTATTTGATCGTGTGGATCGTTGTGAGGAATTTGAATGTGCAGACTTGAGCAAATAGTTCTTCTGAATGCAGTAAAAGTGTGTGTGTTCCCTAGAATGTTAGAGCTTTATCTCAGTGGCGAGCAAACAGGGTAAAACAAAAACGGCGACGTCTTCAGATACCAGGTAAACATCTATCCCAAGGGAGTGATTATAGGGGTTTGAACCCCCTTCGAAACATCAGACTTTTTTTACATAATTTTTATACAGCGCGCAACATACAGTATTTTACGAATATGCAATGATATTAATAATAATAATTGAATTGAAAAATTTATTACGTCAGTATTTAGGAATTCCAAGCATAAATAATGATTACTATTGTCTGAAAAATGATAGTTTAAAACCGCCACCGAAAACGATTTCTAGTTACACCCAGGTATTTTAATAATGGTGTCAAAGTCACATTTACTGTTTAAAATGATTTCGTTATGCTGCAGAATAGTACAGTGGGAAATGAGTTGAGACGGAGTTATACATTATATTAGGCAGTTTATTTATAATTGTTATAAAAAAATTATTTGGTCGAGAAGATAATTTAGGAAAAGGAGGGGGTTGGGGGGGCTGACATTACTGTGGTACGCACTAATACTTGGCATGCCACTGTCTAAACTATGGAATAAACGGTAACTCATTTTACACTGTAAAAATTACTTGTAAATTCACCTCACCGATGTATATGGCTGTTAAGAAATTACGCGTGGTAAAATGTTTCACGTGCAAAAAGAGATTTTTTTTTTTACAAAACTGTAAAATGTGTACTGAGGTTACTGGATTTATATAACAACAATCCTGATCCGTCGCTCTATTTACAAGCTTATATAAGTAGTATAGGGACACCTAATTTTCGCGATAAGATTTTTCCAACAGTTTCAGTACCTTCTGTGCAAATCTGCAGCTATGATTCCAGGGGCGTAATTTAGGAGGGGGCAGGGGGCAAATGCCCCTCCTTGATTTAAAATTTTCAGTTTATAAAATTTATTATTTTTTAAATTTTGTTACTTAAATAATGCTAACGTAAGTACATAAAATTATTTTTTTATTAAAGTTTCTAATTTATACATGCTTAATTAATAAAAAGATGCAACAAGGTCACTGTCGCCAAAGAAAAGTCATGCCCCCCCCCCCCAATAAAAACCGGAAATGACGCCCTTGTATGATTTGTGGTTATTGGCAGCGTGTCCTTGTGTAGAGGCGTGACTTATTTGACTGTGCCAATCAGAACATGGTTATGCGACATTACACATCTGTGATTAGCGGGTAAAACCCCAAGACGTTGAGAGTAATAAACAGCCAATAGTTGACCACGAATCAGCAAAACTGTTGGTGTGCACATACGGCATTGAAACACATTGATACAAAAATCTTTTTGTGAGTAATCAGTGGTCCTTAAATAAGTATGGTTAAATTTGTGAAAAACTTCCAATCGTGTTTGTGGCGTTTTCTTTACAGTGTACTAATTCAGAAGGTTGTTGGCTAATAGACGTGAGATTGAAGTGCAACACCACACTGAGTCGATATGGGAGCGAGCATATTGCACAGAATGCAGACTTATTTTCGAATTTAACTCTCCCTGGACTATTTGTGAAGAACGTCTAGCACAACGAACGAAAACACAGAGATTTTAAAACTAACTTTGGAAACTATACACATATGTTTTAAAACGAGAAAGAAGTCCATGAAATTCAGAAAGTACAAAATTGAGAAAGGAGGTATCCGTTTTTAGATATGCAAATTTACGTCCTTTATGACGAGACTTCTTATCTAGGTGACTAAACACGACAACATTAATAAATAAATTATTGGTCTTAAATTTAGTCTACCGTGTCCAGTGGAGTCATACTGACAAACATATGATTACATTTCGTTTTTATTTATTGTAACGTAATTAGCTTGCATTTCGCATCACGACCCCAACATTTTTAAGTTACTTTTATTGAAGATCCTGTATATTCCAAGAAATGTACTCCAAACATTTGTTGTGTTGCCAGTTTTTATGTCACAGACGGGTGGCTTATGCACCTGACGCATGATCGGTGCTGTAGCATGCCCAGCCTATTACTTTCTACGTGAAACAGCTAAACTCATTCACTATATGTTAGTCTACAAAAAGAACACACGGTTAAAACTAGACTTCTACCATAAAAAAAAAGCAACATGCTTTTTAGAAACATGTTTTGTGGCCTCTCAGAATGGGTAAAAACGTTTTTTTTTTAGACTGCTGCAACTGGAAAAATACCACTCTGATTCGTAAAACACAACGTTGGAAGCATGCGTTGGACTTCACTACAAAGTTTCCACAAATAAAATTTTAGGGTCACAACTTTAAGAATGCGTAATAGATAAATACACGCTGAAAACATAAATTGATTTCTACGCTTTTTTCGAAGTCGATATGGATAAAATACTCAGTTCTGTACCTTAGAGCTAAATCTACGTAAGTCACATAAGTATATTTTTACAGGAAAGAGCAATAAACAACTAAACAGCTTTCGTTTGCAATATTGCTACCGAAATAATAACAACATAATTATTGCATGTGCATATATAAGTGAGACAAATACGTTCTTACTGGTATTTTATTTTTACTTGTATCCATAACCGTTTACCATATAGTGGACTTGCACTCATTTGGCTCTGAACACATTTTGACAAATGCGACATAGGCCTACATTTAGGTACCCAATTAATAATATTAATCTATTTTGAAAGTGTGGCTGTAATAAACTGCAAAACATTAATTTTTAGCAAAGAAGTAATAATTTCATTAGTAATTATGAATCGTTGCTAATAACACATGATTCACTTATTTTAATATCAGCACTCAAAACCAAAATATTTAAATACGCCGTTATTCAATGTACTTGTTGTAATGTGGAAAAATAACTTCATCTTACCAATAATTAATACTTCTAGGCCCCTAATTATCAACAATACGAACAAAAACTATTTTTAGTGACATTATCTGATATGTGAAATGTCCACTTACGATGCATAAGTCTTCCTCTGGGAAGTCTCCAGTTTTTGTATCTCCATGTGATAGTTCACTGAAATATGACATGTACTCTTAAGGAATCCACTGTTGGAGCGCCATAAGATGCTTGTACTTCAGTGTGCTGATTTTTCTTTCTTTCTGCTCTTAGCTATGGAAGCGATGCTAGACGAGATAAAGGTCTGCGTTTTATTCTCCTCAAATCAGTTGATTTGAAACCCTAATTAAAATCACAGCCTTGTAATAAAGAATTCCCTGTTCACTTTTTCGCAGCTGCACCCAAAAAGCTGATGAGATGAGGGGTAGAATACTTGATTTTGTAAATATCATTTTGAATAAACAAAATTATAAAATTATATTTATGTAGGTTTCCATTCGAAAATTTTGTACTGGAAGACAGTAAAATACATAGCTGCAGCACATATTTTACTTAAATTTAAGAGTGCAATAAGGTAGTTTAAAATTTGAATTAAAACTAGCGCACGACATTGCAAATTAATTTCGCTTATAAAACAATGATATTTGCGATGCAGGCATACACATATCTTAAGTTCTGTCAGTGTTGGAACATAGCTGGATATACTGCTGTCGAGTGAACCATAAATATTTTCGTTAGAACCCTGCAGTTCTTGGCTGTCACGTGATACATCAATGTTTTCATTAGAATCCTTTAGCACTAAATTTATAAGTAGCAGACTTCTACTGAAAGCGTCCATGTTTCGAACATTACCCTCCTTGTTCTGTGTTTCGAACTCATCATTCTGTATTCTGTAGAATACATTGATAAATATCACCATAGAAACAACCATACTGCTAATGCATTCACACTATGTGCTTCAGAGTAAAGAATAATGATTATTGTATTGACAATTTCTCTATGCTCAGCTCAAGTGGAGACAAAAGGACCTAAACATGGGTTATTTACACCGAACCCTAATGGCAAGAACAATAAAGGGACATCTTTTATATTTTGTTTTATTGAACTTGCTTCCCCGGTTTCTTTCTATTTAGAGCTAAAACCACGTAAATTGGACTTGCGTAGTTTGACCTGCAAAATTCTTAGAGCCATTTTCGAGTAAGAGGACTTAAAACATTTTGGCTCCATAACAGGAGCGGACTTAGGCCATTTTAAATTTCACTTTTCATTGTTTTATTTGTTTTTGAGGACTTTGACTAGTTTGGCACTCATGGAATCGACAAAGACGAGTTCATTTCCATCATAAACCGAAAATCAAAAAATTTGAACTTAACAGGGTTTTAGCTCTGAGCTACAGAATTACAATCCTAGATAACGGTATTTGTCAACTTTATGAGTAAATATTTGTCTATAATCACTAATTAGTTACGCGTGATCTCTTGCGTCGCAGTTAAATGCACGAGTTTCCGGCGTCAGAGATTGTGCCTCAGAAGTTCGCAATACTGGAAACAATTTTGTTTAAAACGTTGGCTAAAACTATTGTCTAGGATTGCTATTGTTTAATTTTTGCATATCTGCTTCAAGAAACCTACAGTTATTGATTAATGATTTTAGCGTTGAATTATGTACCACGCCCTCTTAAGTCCCATAGAAAAAAGAGCAGTATGAAAACTCTGCACGCCAGTTTGGTGCGCCGCGAATATAAGCGATGAATATGATGTTACCGTCGAGTGTGGAAAGCTGAACCTTATCGCTTCACTGTCTCCGCGCATCAAACGCGGTAAATTACATCCGGTGTATAGCCCCCTTAATAATACAGTTACGTGTAGCTAGCACCGCCTACGAGATCACACGTGCTACCATTGTTGACAGCAGCGAAATGAAAGAGCAAAGACTGCAGTGATTTGATGGCGGCTGCATAACCGGCTTTTGTAGAGCCATTAAAGGGGCGTGGCTCTTTCTTGTGATACCCACGCGGATCTCGAAGTTCTAGGTGTAGTTTTTGTGTGGCTGATAGTAGTTGCTGAGGCCGCTGACTTTTACAGACGTGGGGATCATGACGTACCCGCCCTGACATTTAAGGCATGGTTGACAGCTATGGATTTTGAGTTTTTTTTAATAAACCCCACATGTAAACAACCACTCAAGTTTTTACAGACAGGTTTCTTATTGGCCCCTTTATATGAAGAACCTCTGAAATACTTAGTATTACCAAGTCACATTGTTATCTGATGTCCATGTTGGGAGGCGAGCGGTCTATCCACTACTGCAGTGCATCCCCCTTTCGATTCCCTGCCCGGCCTTCCTTGTTTAGACTTTTCGTAACCTGCCAAAGTAGCTTCCAACGAGTGTCAAAATATTTCCAATATATACGCCATGCTCGTTTCCCCCTGTGTTCCGCTCTGTAATAGTCACGATTTTTGCTCTAACGACCTTGCTATCGAGGAGATTTTAAGCCAGTTCTGAGGATAGCATACTCTGTATTTGTATTTCTTACTGTTGTATAAGTTGAGACCTGCAAATGTTAGGTTATTTTTTACTCAAACTAGACTGCAAGAAGTTATTCGTGTCCACGACGTCTGGGATCATTGGCATACATGTCGTGGCTTGTAGTAGGAAACGCTTGTGTCCAGTAATTAAAATTCCCATTGCTGTGTTACCAATCACATGCAAAGAAGACGTTAAATTACATGGCTAAGGTTAATTCTACTAAAGGTTTGAAAGACCAATTGTTTGTCACAGGGAAAATTTCTGCCGCTTGAGTGCTGGTACAAGTAAGAGGTGTCATTTGACCAATCACAGAGCTTTCCTGAATTTTCATTTCTACTGCTTTTACGATATTTATTTTTTAAATCCTAAACGAGAGCAGATATAAAAAAAATTGTTGCACAGTTTTGTTAAAAACAGTGTATATCGTATTAAATAATTTTTCAAGATAAAATACAACCTGGTTTCGTGTAATTATGCAATCCTCATTAATGAACTAATTAGCCAAGTTTATATTTTTTTTTTCGTCTAGGACTACATAATAAAAACAATTTTTAACAAAACTATACAACATTTTTTTTTCGATATCTGCTCTCGTTCAAAAATAAATGAAAAAATAATAATTATCGTGTAAGCAGTAGAAATAATGGATCATGGCCTTGATATATTGCTAAGGCAACTAAGATATTGTTCGATCAAGTAGTTACTTGTTTCGCCATATACAGACGTATGGTTGACTGGAACATGTGAATGCTTGCTCTCCTAACATGTAACATTACTTCAGTAGCGTGCTGCTGGCACGTATGTAAAAGAGGCGTTTCCGTTAGCCCGTTTATTTATACGACATGCGGAGATATTCCTGGTTCCTGGAGGACAACATATGTGATGCTGGTCCGTGTATCATCCGTCCTGCGTGATTTAAGGGGCCCGCCTGCCTTCAGCTATTTTGCGCGTTCAAGGTCTCGAAACACGATAGAATTAAGGTCGACTTTAGCTTACTCGCCAGCCGAGTCATCATTCCTGTTCATTATTTATTTATCCCGACTTAAAAGGCGCAGTTAAGGCATGGTGTCTTTTTCTTACACTGAACTCGCAACACTTCACATTTCTTTTACATCAAATCTTAGCCATTATTACAAATTACAATTAATTTACACGAAAAAAAAAAATAAAAATTATGTAGCTACACATACTTAATGCACTGTAGACTCTTCGTGGTAAAATAAGTATTTTTAAGCACGAATTTTAGGAAAAAAAATCAAACTAATTAACTGTATTAGATTATTCCTTTAGACGCTAAGGGCGTTCACGTGGCAAAAATGCAAAATTTTATATTTTTACGACGTAGCGTTCGTTTTATAGACGTTACTTGTGTCATTTTCCACTTCTAAAATTATTTTAGCACTCA
Source organism: Medauroidea extradentata (assembly GCA_003012365.1). Taxonomy (NCBI): domain Eukaryota; kingdom Metazoa; phylum Arthropoda; class Insecta; order Phasmatodea; family Phasmatidae; genus Medauroidea; species Medauroidea extradentata. Next base: position 61,628 of record PNEQ01032918.1, read on the forward strand.
TAGTCTTCCCAGAGCGCCATGTCAAAGTCGAAATTTGCAAGTTACGGGAGCATACAAATAACAAAAACCAACTTACTTACTCAAATAAAGTAATTTTCCCTGAACTTAGGTGTTATGGGCCATATGGTAAAATATTTAAAACACCCAGTTAAAATCATTTGCAGTTTAAAAAATCGAAGAATAATTATAATTTTCTTCATTTTTGACCTTTTTAAAAATAATACCAAGGAACTTTGTTGTGTGTTTTTAAATATTTTTAGAACATGGCACATAATATCTAATTTTGTCAGTTGGTTTTTGTTATTTGTTTGTTGCCGTAACTTGCAAATTTGACTTTGACATGCCGCTCTGGAAAGACTGTGAGAGCTTTAAAAAAAAAAAAAAAAAAAAGTCGCTAGTAACGTCAGTAAAACGAACACGATGTCGTACAAAGATAAACTTATACATTTTTGCCACGTGAACACCCCCTTAAGGTGGCCTCGTGTACAGTAAATATTATCTTGTATTCTGAGTAACATCACATTTACTTAAGCTAAACAAAGTATATTTTGAATTAACTTATTCATTGTATTTATACGTAAATTGTGTGTGAAGCTGTTTGGGTGGACATGTTTTAATGCCTTTGAAGCCATGCTCTCATGTTTCTACTGTTTTCTCGATTGATTTTCACGCCTTAACGAGAGCAGTTATCAAAAATCTGTGTGGCAGTTTTGTTTAAAATGGATTGCACCATGCTGGCTGATTTTTCAAGACAGTAAATATTACGATGTCAGCTACGTATGTAACGAAATTTCAACCTACGCATTAGTCGAAACAATATCAATTTTTGTCTTGAAAAAAAGTAGGTATCACGGAAAGAACCATCTTAAATTAAACTGCCAAATAGATTTGTGATATCTACTCTCGTTTAAGGATAATAAATAATTATCGTAAGAACAGGAGGAGCAGGGGAGTGTGGCCTAAAAAAAGTTTAATTTAAGCCAGGTTATTTAAAATACAACAGTAAAACAGTCGTATGGTCATATAAGTTGAGTTTAATTGATGAGTAGTGAACTGCAACTAGTTTTTGTAACGGTAAATGTATTTTGGTGAAAACAATCTTGCACAGCGTGAGCTATCCTCTGTGTGGTGATTCATGCAAATTCCCACTAAGAGACGTTTGTCTCCCAGTAAACATGCCTGGCAACAGTTTCGTCGTACGTATTTACAAGTCTGCACCTGGAAAACATCCAGCAAGTAGGATCACCAGACGTCTGTCGCAAGGCAAAGGTCAGTCACAAGTCTGTAGAACTTATTTTGACAACAGCGTACAACCCATTATATGGTTTCCACACTGGGGTAAACAAAAATATGTTGTGTAGGCAGTATAGTTTTGTTATAACATGGACAACAACATTCAAGTTTGCTTGTATCTTATCTGTAAGGCAACAAGTTTGAAACAGAAATATTTTTGCACCGTCTGCAGCCCTGCTTAAGAGGGCGTGGTACATAATTCAACGCTAAAAACATTAATCTATAACTGTAGGTTTCTTGAAGCCAATTTGCGAAAGTTTAAATAATAGCAATCCTAGATAATAGTTTTAGGTAACGTTTCAAACACAATTGTTTCCAATGTTACGAACTTCTGAGGCACAATCTCTGACGTCGGAACCTCGTGCATTTAACTGCGGCGCAAGAGATCACGCGTAACGAATTAGTAATTCTGGATAAATATTTACTCATAAAGTTGGCAAATACCATTATCTAGGATTGTCATTGAGTATTTTATCCATATAGGCTTCGAAAAAAACGTAGAAATCAGTTGATATTTTCATCATTTATTTACCTACCACTCACTCTTAAGGACTCAGGTTCCTATTTATGCCTTTTTTTTCGAGTTTATTTTTTTAAAATCCTGGCCGAAATGTTTAAAATTGTTTGTACTATTTAGCCACATTTTTTTTTTTTCAAAACATAAGTTTATATAACTTTGGATTAATGTCAATCACTAGCCATAATTATAAAAAAATATATTTTTGACAAAACTAGGCTACACAGTAAAAATATTTTACAGTATTTCTGTGTAACGGTTTTATGATATCTGCTCCCTTTTCGGATTTAAAAAATATAACTATTAAAGTAGCGTGCATAGGGACCCGATACATTAAGAGTGTTTAAGTGCGATAATGTCTTAATTTTATATTTAGGCCTATATGAAATAGTGTTCGTTTTGTAGATGATACTTGTGAGTGCAGTTTACTCTTACAAAACAATTTTATCTGGCGTAGTTTTCTCATAACAGTGCGTCAAAGTAAAAATTTGTATGTTCTGCTGCCATGCAAATAGTGAAAACCATTTGACTTACATACGTTAAATAATTCACAATGAAATATCATGCTATGGACTACGTAATAAAACATTTGAAAAAATCCCGCGAAATGTTATTGTATTTTTAAAAAATGCTGAATTTGCCACTTTTTTTGGTGATTTTTTTTTAAATTCAAAATTATACGTAATTTTTTAATGTTTTATTGCATAATTAATGGGGTGTAAGTTCACTGTGAATTATTTCACTGACGTATGTCAATTAGTTTTCACTATTTGCATGGCAGCAGAACATGTAAATTTAGACTTTGACACACCGTTATGAGAAAACTAGGCCAGCTAAAATTGTTCCGTACTGCACTCTCAAGTATCATCTGCAAAACTAACACTATTTCACAAAAATATAAAATTATGATTTAATCGCACTTGAAAACCCTTAATGGGCCGTAGTGACGGGAAGTTTTTGCGAAAAAATGTTTGCACAATTTTTTTTCGCAGCCTTGCGTGCGCAGTTGTAGCTCTACTTCATGATTATTGGTTGCGTGAATTTGTGCAGAGACGTGGCTCATTTGACTTCCAATCAGAACCAGGTTACTGCATCCCCACATGTCTGTGACTTACGGGTGTAACCGCCAGAAACTGAGAGTTAAAAACAAACTAATATAGCGTCCTGAGGCTTGTATGATTGTCAGATGGTTGTGTGCCACCGTGTAGCTCTTCACAGACGTTCCGTCGTAGTGCGTCAGAACTACCATTGGCCCAGTCAAATAGGTACTAACCTGTTACTGAATAAAAACATCGGAAATTAATACCTGAATACCTTATATTAAAGCCTTGCAGTCAGACAAATTTTCCCGCGAAATTAAAGATGATGTTTTAGCGCGGGAAAACTTGCCTGTTGGCTGCATTTCAACACACGTTCAGCTTGTTAGTTTATTACAGGCTTTCTCTTGTACATGGAGCCGTTGCCCTGTTTGACTGAGCCAAGAAGAAGCTGCTGTTAGTATGGAGACAGCTGCGTTGTGTCATACGTGTATCACCCAATCATATATGTTACAAGACTCAGTCAAATAGGACAATAGCTCCAAGTACAAGGCGAAGCCAGTAATCTTCTGATAATCTGAACGTCTGTTGAAATCCAGCGAACAGTCAAGTTTTCCCGCGGTGTACCAGCATCTCTGATTATGATATATTTGTGACAAAACAGTGTGGGGATTCTTCGAAATGTAAGTTATTTTGCTTTAACAAATATATTTTCAAAATCACTGTAAACAACCGGGACGTCGACAATGCTTTTGCTGTGTGTGTACAGTTACGTAAAGGAACGGGTGACTAAGACGCTAACCCGCATTAGTGCGTGTCCCACGCGATGAGTCAGTCAAGTCAGCGGACGAAGAGGTGGGCAGTGGTCGTATTATCTGCGCATGCCTTGACGCACCACTGCACGGCGCATGCGCGCGCGCATTACGGCGACTGCGCGACGTTTGGGCGGCAATCCGGCAGCGGCCGTTGACCCCTGAGAGGCGACCTCGGCCGAAGACCTGTCAATCGCGGGCGGCGCTCACCTCCCCCGAGTCCGACCATCAAGCCATCCACTCGCGTCCCTCAAGTTGACAATAAAACACTCATACAGGCCACGGCCGCATTTAAGAGTTATTTGGACCTTAGTGCATTTTTTTGTTTGAGGCTTGGAAACAAGAGAAGGTGATACGTTGACTCCAATGCGTGCGCCTCGCCTGTAAGCGCAGAGCACTAAACTAGCGTGCAGTGTTTTCGTAGAACGTATTTTTCAAAAGGACTTTATTTTATATGTGGAAAGTATGTGTTAAATGTCCAACGCAGGTCTCTATCGTTTTGTTTTACGATTACAGCTGGTATTTTTCCAGCTTCTCCAATGTCAAAAAAAGCAATTTGTACCAATTTTAAGAAGACCAACATACATGCGCGAGCTGAGATTCGAACACATGACCACTTGCGCCGTAGACCGGTGACTAACCGACTACGCTACGGAGGCCGGCTTCATTTTTGTGTTAGCGTAGCAAAATTAGTAGCATTTTCTGAACAACAAATAGTCACGATTGCATTTTGTTTGATGATTAAAGTTTTCGTTTCAAGAATAGCAAGACTATATGCTTAGAACTTATGCTAAAGCACCAAATTGAAGAATAATCGAGGGCCTGGTACCGAAATGAGATGTTCTCGTTGGCGTTTGATGGAGACGGCTTAAGAGCCTGTGTCACTTTATGATGAATTTTTCCTTAATCCTTTTTGTTGAAAAATGTGGATAGATTTAACTAAAAATGTTTCATTAGGGACGTACGTATATTGTAATCGAGAAATGAAAGCGTAACTATGAAACAATTAAGCTAATTAAAATTCTAAATATAAATTCTATTTTACCAAATAATAAACACTCAATAAGTCCAGGTACCGATTTCATCCAATAATTAGAGATGATGGTTAGAGGTGATTCATCGCGGGAAAAGTTGACTGTTTGCTAGGCTTCAGTGTAATATATTAATTTCTGACGCTTTTATTTCGTTACTGGCGAGTCTCTATTTGACTGGGCCAATGATAACTCTGGTGCACTACGACTGGACGTCTGTGACTCGTCTGTAAACAACTAGAATGTGCTACATAACCGCCGGCCAACAATAAATGACGCAGGATGCTACACTGATTGGCAGAATACGCTGGCAGAAGACATTATCGCGGTAAATCACCCTCTCTAATGATGGATCGCGAAAATTTGTTCTGCCAACATACCCTTGAAATCGCTGTAGTTTCTTGCAGCATAAATGATTGGGTTATATACATCTGACACAACGAGTTGTGTTCAGACCAATAACGTGCACCAAATATTACAATACCGGGAATCTCATTGGTTCAGTTGAATAGGGTAACAGCTCCACGCACATGCAAAAGCCATCTTATGGTAAGCTAAACGTATGCTGGAACCCAGCAAACAGCCAAGTTTAACCGTGATAAACCGTCATCTCTATCAATAATACGCACCTAATAATAAAATGTCGTGTTTGTATAAAGAAACATCATTCGTCACATCCATAATTTATTAAATAAAAATTAATATTATTGACAAAAGAGGTAACGCAGCCTCTTAAAAAGAAGTAACCTACATACAAGTGCCAGCGGCATCGCTAAAGAAGTGCTTCAGAAATCGTAGTTTTCCTTTTCATCGAACCTGTTAAACGAGTTTATCGCCGCATCCCGTAGTGTTGTCCTTAACCTTTTCGAACTGAATTTTATGTCGCTTTGCTGCGGCCTATCTAGTGAGTGGGAAATATTTCCGGTCACAATTGAAGTACAGTACATAAGATAAAGTGAAATTGCGTTGTCTGTAGTAGTTCTTGAAATTACAGCCAGCGTTACAAGCACATTGGTGATGTTTTAAGAGAAATCTTCGAGTCACGCTTTTATATGCTGGCGGCAATAAGACGGGAAACCACACGCGCGAGACTGATGTCCACACCAGTCATTTCGTTTCTGCAAAGTGTGGCAAGTCAGACGGTTGTTCCCGAGTCTCTGTTCTACGAATCAAGTTACATATAGAACGGACTGATAAAAAAAAGAGCCATTATTTTTAATGTTTCTTGCAATGGAGTCAAGTTACATACTAAAGAATTATTTTTGGATATATGCCATTGTAGCAAATGGTGTCTCACAGAAAACCGGAGAACACACACACACAATTCTCTGGTTTTCTGTAACAGACCATTTGCTGCAATGTCGTATGTCCAAAATCCTTCTTTGATTTGTAAAAAAATAACAATAACCGATTCTAATAATGTTTAATGGCCCTGAAAAATTTGCATTATTATTTGGTGAGATACTATAATCCACTGATCTATAAGTTAAAGTGCACACAACTTGTGGTTACATTGGCCACGAGCCAATTACTAACGTGTGTGACCGATTTATAAGAGATTGGTCACACTACCTTGGACCGTTTAGTTACTGTCCACAAGCATTCGCAATGGAAGACCACGACATTGTCTGCCAAAGGAAGACATCGAACAAGCATACAGTCGTTTGGATTCTACTCTACGGCCAGAAAACAACCTTAATTTTGCGCGTCATTTCTAATAGACATGTGCAATTCGATAATCATGGAAGCATATAGTTTGAAGTGTGTTTCATTTTAATAAAGTAAGATATTGGGGATAAGAAGGGAAAAGAAAATCTCACGAGTCCAATGACCTGCCTGTCAGACTCCACATATGCATACGCAATCAAGCCCCGTCCATTCGTTCATTGTCTGTTGTTCCAGTGAGTAGCAGCTAACTGAGAAATGGTTGGTCAGAGCTCGAGTATACACAGAACAGTGTAGTCTAACGTGCAGGTCACTAAACTCGGGATATATTCCTTTCCTAGGGACCTGAGAAATTCCGTTATTACTTGTTTACAGACTAGACCAGGACTTTTCAATTAAATGTACATTCGGGCCACTTGCTTCAATTTTACCATGACTACCAAAAACACTCGGGGACCAAAAGTAAGTAAGTAAAAAAAATGCAGTCAATAATTATAGGCATTGTACGTAATAATTTAATTGAACTTACTGTTAGTCTAACATAAATCATTGTCATACGCAGAAATTACATTGACCTAACTGTAACTATTAAGAAATAGCCTTTAAATTATTATAACAAATAATTTTCGCTGATTTCTGACATTTTGATGGCGGGCCAGTAGAAATCTCTCTGAGGGCCGCATCTGGCCCACGAGCCGCCTATTGAGAAGGCCTGGACTAGACTTATCAGTGCTATGTATACACAATGCCAGTATGAGATGACACTGATCGTACTTAGCCTCTATGTGATGTCAACTACGCGTGTGACCACTTTCCTGCAGGCTGGTCACTCAATCCTGCAACTTTTAATTATTGGACAGATGCATTTCAGCCAGCAGGCAATGGCATTAATTGCTAGAGGCACGATTATTTCGCACATTTATCTGACTACAGCTTAGACTTCCTAACCTAGTTCTACACACGCACTGGACACAGTCGAATATTTATTGGCTTCAATCCGTACAAGCTGGTACCACGTGAGTTCACCACGCGTTATTTTCTTATTTATCAGTAGGGAATGTAAAATTTCGCGAATTCAATGCCCTGCAGGCTTGAATCCATTGTACTATGCATACTTACGCCTCAACTATTTGTCAACTAGCTGCTACTCAGGGGAACAGCAGACAATGAACGAATAGACGGGGCCTGGGTATGCGCAGTTCAATGGATTCTAGCCTAAAGGTAATTGAAATCGCGACATATTCTAGTCCCTATTTATTAGTACTGGCTTGCAGTCAAATGTATCAAAAACTACTGTCGTCCGATCACAAGAATGTCAGTGAAGTATACCTCCTTGACGTTCAACCTGACTTAGAATCAATACGCGAAATAATTGTGCCTCTATTTATTGCCTGTGGGGGAAGTTGGACGAGTACATAACAGGGGCGTTATTTCAGATTTTTCTAAGGGGGGAAGGCAAGATTTTGTTTTCTGACGACAGTGACCTTGTTGCATCTTTTTTATTAATTAAGCATGTATAAATTAGATACTTTAATAATACAACTTCTGTTTTATGTCCTTAAGTTAGCATTATTTACATTTAAAAATACAAAAAATATATTTATACACATATAAAATTCTAAATCCAGGGGGGGGGCATTCCCCCCCCCCCTGTGGCCCCAAATGACGCCCCTGGTACATAACCATTTGGAGTCTAGCCTAGTGGCAATAAATAACGCGAATTTTACATGTGGCTATCCTTCCCTTAGGAATGAGTTTAGCAGTTTCGTGCAAAAAGGAACACGCCTGATACGCTAAACCAATTTTAGAGACCCGGAAATATAGCAAATTAATTTAATAAAACGTTAGATTTCAAACTCCTGTTCAGGTTTTTTACTTTCTTAATTGCGTCACTGCTTCTGAAACTCTTCCTTGATGACTGTGAACCAATAGCGGACCTACATATACTACCTTGCCACTCATTGATTGTAGCAGCAGCCAATAAACAAGTATAGATGGGGTCGCGGTGGCCAAATGGTCAGACCATTCGCCTCCCACCAATGCGATTCGGGTTCGATTCTCGGCGGGGTCGGTCCTCGGATTTTCGCATGTGGGGATCGTGCCGGACGATGACGTTCGGCGGGATTTCTCGGGGATCTCCCGTTTCCCCGCCCTTTCATTCCGGTGCCGCTCCATCCTCACATCACATCATCCCTCACCAGCGCTAAAGACCTCGCTGTTAAGCGCTGACCAAAATCTGTGACTCACTCGTTTTTAGGGACCTCCCCCCCCAAATCGAAATTTTAATGGCACAGTCTGCGTCGTAACTTCTCCCCTTCCCGTCCTTCCTGTAGGGGAACCCTGCAGGACGACGAGTTTTACGACCGTCCGCATTACACATTCAGACTCGCTTGGGCCAACGCGTCGAACAAACACATCAATCAGTGTCCCGTAAATCAAAATCCCGCGCTAATACGATATGCTTATTTTATCATCTTGATGTTTATCAGAGCTGCAAGTAAAACATTTTCTCATAAATCAGACCCTTTAGTTTCTCCCCCCCCCCCCTCCGCGCGTTAAAACACGCATATTTAAGCCGTTTTTGTTAAGGACGCGCTTCAAACGCGTTGTAATGTGCGGGGAATATGTTTTGCCATTTGTACCAATGCACGAAAAGAAAACAAAACCAAACGAGTATTTTGGACACACACCAATGCAGCAAATGGTACGTCACAGAAACCAGAGGGTACACACAAACAGACATGCAGACAAGTAAACAAACAAAAAGACTGTTTGCAACTGGCAATCATAGGTAAACATAATTACCCAAGGAATTCAGTCTATGAGCTACAAGAAAATAAATTAACACAAACACCAACACCCAAGCACCAACAAATAAACCAAGGAAAAATAAATAACTCAAAAGTAATGAAATCATTTCGGACGATTACAGAATGTCACAATTAAGACATCATGCTCATTAAAACGCTTTTTCTAAGCCCTCCACGGTGTAAATAAGAACGGCCTTTTCAGACTGCCGCATTAAAAAATGTACCAACCACGTGTATGTAAAAATCAGATAGAAACGTGCATTGAACTTCGCTACAGACTTTCCACCAATAAAATTATGTGGTACCGCTTAAAGTCCCGTAGTAAAAATGGATCGACGTAATCCTGCAAGCTAGTTCAGCGCTTAGCTCGTTTGGCGATGTGGAATTTAGTGCACGCTTCAATGCCACCTGTATAGCTCTGTTAATTGTAGGTCTCTAAACGCGCATCTTGTTTTTGGCAAAACATGTTCACGCGACTGTAGAATACAAGATGTTTTGTTGTTGGTTAATTACTGTAACATAAAGTAATCATAAACTTGTTGCGAAAGAATACGTTACAGGATAGTGTTTCAAACGTTTTAATGGTTTCCGCGGAGTTTTCACATTTGAATATTATTTTTATTCCATTCGAGTTCACTTCAAAGAAAAACTCAGGAGAAATATTTAAGTCCGTTCCGTGTCGTATTTAATTCTAAAATAAATGTAATTTTAGGTAAAAAATCATTTACTAATGTAACTTTCTAGTGTGACTTTTTTTTTAATGAGGACATGCCTATTAAAGCGTTTTATTTATTGATAGCTATAGCAAACAGATAAAGGTCTAACATTTTAGTTTAATTTTAACGTATTTGACTTCATCGTCTTTCTGTAAATAAACAGAGAAAAGTATTGGTGAAAGGAAAATTTCCTGAACAAAAAAGAAGAAGGAATGAGTTCTTACGTTCATTAAGTATGACCCTGACTTCTTGAACCTATTCTAACGCTTTAGCAAACCGAGTAAAACCGCTAGAAGGATCGTTGTGAAAAGGGCGAGAGGGTGTAGGGGTGAGGAATAAATGGTCGCATTGCGTTCTATTGCGTTTCGCAGGTCGGCGGGGATGCACGACAATCGGAAATGGCGGAGAAAGTGAAATAGCTGGAATCGAGCGTGGAGAAAGTGCCGGGCGTAATACACTGAGGAAAAGTTCGGCTCGAAATCCGCCGAGCGACAGATGAGTTCAGTGACCTCAAGTCGCCTGTATGTACTGTTTACGGTAAAGTCAACACTTTTGAAGACTGTCGAGTCTATAATAGTAAAATAATAATAATGTAGGCCTAGTTTACTGTGGCCACAGAAGTTTGTTTTCGAGTACGCTGCAATATGTACAGTACACTTAGACTATGTTTATTACCCACATTACAGGGATTGTATTAAGGAGCCTCCCTACTTGCGCTTTAAATGCGGGCGAGTTACGACTAATCTTTTTTTTTGACGAAACTATTTAAATATATATTTTTAAAAGCAACTTAGTTGTCATACCAAAGAATTCCGACACAGGTTTGTTACAAATGTATCATAAATTGTACCTCATTTTTCGAATAGCAATTTTTTTTTATAAATATTGTGAACCAATATTACAGTGGCGGATCCAGCTCTAGGTTTTTTTTTGGGGGGGAGGGGGCATTTCCAAAAAAGTGGCTATGTCCACACCTCGAGTCGAAGAAGTGTGCCCTCTCCCAGAATAATTTAGTTTTGAAGCTGCGAAATGGTGCTTTTTAATGCATTTCGTAAACAAAAAATTTAATATACCGCTTTTAAAATTTGTAATATTTTACAGGCAAACTATACATGAACGGCCAAAAGAGGGGGGGGGGGGTTAGGCCCTTCCCCCCTGGATCCTCACCGGCAAGATTATCAAGCCTAAAAAGGACCACATAGCCTAAACACTCATTCGCGCCATTTTCGTCCGAAAATAAGCTTTACAGCTTACTGGAGGTCGTGATAAGGTTATACGCGTGTGTAATGTTCTTTGAATGTTATTCATGAACTGATATTATTCACTTACGGTAAATAGTTTTCTGAGAAAAAAAAATTGTATCTTCCGAAGCTCTGCATGCCGACATACATAAATAACAAAACCTAAAAAAATTGCAAGAAAAAATGTGACATGACATCACAGAAAATACAAATGCACGAAAAAAGAAAGGAACGAAGAAATGAAAGCTCAAAACAAATAACAAAACAAGAAACCTGAGGAACCGCACGACTCTGTTGATTTCAACCAATTCGATTTGTTGGTGTTTTTTTCTCCTTTTATCCCTCTCTTTGTTTCACTGTTGGTATTCTGAGGCGGCGTAGCACTGTAATGCGTGTATGTTCACAGTATTTATCTGAATAATGTATCTCCATTCTAAGAAACTTTCATTCAAAAACAATATAAACATATCAGTGTAAGTAATAGAAACCTTTTGTAGCACTCTAAATCTGAATTAGTGAATATTCACTAATTTTTCAATCTGTGAAAATAGTCACTGTTTAATTAGTGAATATTCATTTTAAGAGTTCTAACATCTCACAAGTGAATAAGTGAATATTCGCCGTTTTTCCAGTTGTTTTCAAAGAACAGTTTTCACTTATCGCATCAGTGAAAAATGACTAAAAATTCTGTGGACATTCACTAATTAAGTTGTGGAATGTTGTCCCTCTTTATTGGAAACAGTGAATAGTCACCGATTTCACGGTGGTTTCTCACTGATTCAATTTGTTGAAATTGCTCCATCCATCGGCGTAAATCAGTGAATATTCACTCATTCAGATTTAGAGTGAGTCAACCGCTCAGAAGGTAACCGACGGTGCCGCAGTAGCTTGCGTTTTATGATTATTTTTTTTTTGACAAGACGATCTCCTGAAGTGTTCACTGTATCGGGAACAGCTACCTGCGTTTGAAATGTGCTGCAGAGAGTTGCATATTATATATATATATATATATATATATATATATATATATATATATATATATATATATACACACACATACACGCACGAAATTACTTAACGTGTGTTAAGGGGTGTGTTAGAGATAATTTTCTTGTATTTTCAGTTTTCGGGACATAGGATACAGTCTTGATAAACTGCTTGACATAAATAATAATGTAATATTTCATTAATTTGTCTTGAAGAATCATTACAAGACAATTATAGAAACTTTCAAGAATGATTAGAAGTCCAATTATAACACTATTATGATCTCCAAAATTCATCGCAAATATTTTTTGTGTCTCAACATTGCCATATCTACCAAAAATATTTTAAAATACACAAGTTTTTGCAGAAATTGATAAATAAAATTTGGCATCCATCTCTCCTCCTTAAATTTGCTTATCTACTAAAATAACACACACATACTTCGTACCGTCTCCCTGTAAGTTTAAAAATTCAGCAATTTTATTAGGATCATGATTTTCGGACGCATAAAATTGTATGGAAACGGCTTCATCAGACTGGCATACGCTGGAATACCGATCGGATTCGTAAGAGACACGGGTAGAAACTTACAAAAGTGAAATGACATGGTTGCCACCTGTAATAATAATGTAGCACTGCACGCCAGTTGACAGGCTTGCGTGTAAAGGTGATATGGCATTAAATACGGCTGCTAACATCGCCCTTATCACTCCATAGAGTTTATGACACACACAAAAGCAGCCTAAGAAGCCATCGCAAAGATACAGATTAATTTGATGTACTGCAAGTCACAGATGCATGGTGAGTGAGTGAGTGAGTGAGTGGGAGAAGTTGGTCAGCACTTAACATCGAGGTTTTCAGCGCTGATGAGGGGTGACATTGTCAGTATGGAACAGTCCCGGAATGAAAGGGCGGGGGAAACGGGATATCCCTGAGAAAACCCGCCGACCAACAGCCTACAGATTTTGTGGTATAGCAGCAACCTTATTCTGATTGGTATAGACAAATGAGAAACGTCTTCCCACAAAGACACGCTGCCAATAACAATGAAGCAAAACTGCAAATGTGCACGTAGGACATTGAAACAAGTTCGCAAATATCAGTGGTCCCTACTTACGGTCAAACTGAACTCTTGTAAGCTTGACGTTACTGTACTTTTTTATACTGTAGGACGTGTGATATGTAGGTGTCTCGCTCCAGGGCGAGAGAAAAGATGGAGAGAAACCTTGTGTTATTGCCGCCTTCAGTAGGCGCTGGCCGCTTTCACAATGGTGATTACGATAATTTTGTAAATGGAGGTTCCCCGGAGCTATGGACGCCATGTTAGATCCCGCGATACAACGGTTGAGAGGCTAGATATGGTTTGTCATTTGTCTATACATGGTGCTTCGATTCATATGCAGGTGTGGGCGATGAAGAAAATTACCCGTTTCGAATCTTGTAATTTGTTTCTCAGCGATATCTAGTTTTTTTTCTCCTTAGCAATTGTAAAAGTTTGTAAAATCGTACTGCAGCCGAATTGGAGTCGACTGACATGTTTGAAAGCCAATTTTCGTTTTATTTAGTGGACCTTTGCATATTCTTCTGCCACGTGTAAAAGTTAAGGACATCGCCTATCAAGCGCTTCAAATGCGTTGCAGTGTGTTCTTATAGGTGATTCGGAATAAAAAGAACACTAAAAAAAGCCCTGATTAATTTCTATTGTCTGCCAGTTTATATCTTTCAGCCGAATGTAAACACAAATATTGCCACGTGCTTTTATTTACATAGGGTCGTGCAATGTTTACAACTACATTAAACTGCTCCGATAAATTTTAGCTACGATGTGTACTCATTAAATGCAAGGGGACTGAATATAAGATATAATCAAAAGTAATCTTAGTTATGAATACCTGCGAGTTAAGGTCTTATAATTCTGGTTTCTGTCCATCGACTAATTTATACAACTCGCACTATTGCCGTTACGAATCTTGTAAATGCGGGCATAATTTATTTGAATTTGTAACTCAAAGCCGCCACTAAAAACAGACATGACACACACAAGTCAAGAATTCAAGCTTCTTTCTGTTCTACTGCCACGAACGACGACGACGACTCACTTCAGAAACAATAAATAACGTATTTTCTTAACATCTGAAATAAAAAGTACGTTGTTTCTAGGTTGGCAAACGTAAAACATAATTTACAGAATACCGATGGTTTCACATCATTTTGCAATGATATTCCCAGTAATTTCGAGTACTTTTGAATGTGTATAAAAATACGCACAACGGACAAACACACACAAATGATGCAACTTGGCGGAGCGGCGAAAAAACGGCGAGAACCTAACTCTGATGCCACCTGTCGGTGGAATTTTGAACTGTCTGAAGCGCGGCGTAAGCTGTAACGAGCGATAGCGTCACATTGTGCTGGCGCCAATTAAGTCTAATTATACTGCAAGTAGGGTGTCAATAAGATCATAAATAAATATTTTGAAGTATATTAAATACAGAGAGGTCGATTTCATCACATGTTCTTTCACTAATGTTGTATTCAAATAGGTAAATACACGAAACTACGTGCGATGTATCGCTAACAACTATACAAGCAGTAAAGTAACTCTTGCTAATGGTAACTTATATGTAGTAACGGCTAGTGATTTTTTTCAAAGGTTAAATCTTTAGTGCTCACTTTATCCCGAATGACCTGTAAAAGTGCGTGGTGTGTGTGTGTGTGTGTGCATGTGTGTGTGTGTGTGTATATATATATATATATATATATGTATATATGTATATATAAATGAGGTTTCGGCGTCAGAGATTGTGCCTCAGAAGTTCGTAACACTGGAAACAATTTTGTTTAAAACTATTGCCAATTAACTATTACAGCTATTGTCTAGGATTGCTATTGTTTAATTTTCGCAAATTGGCTTCAAGAAACCTACAGCTTAGATTAATGCTTTTAGCGTTGAATTATGTACCACGCCCTCTTAAATACTTTTTTTTCTGTTTTAAATTGAACTATTCCACATGTGCCCACGGTGAAACACGTGATTTCATTGTTAATGCATCTATAGTTCCTAAGCCACCTAAACAGAGCGAAGTGGCGCTATACGGTGACATGTTGGACTTGTATTCGGGAGGACCCGGGTTCGGCTCCGGCCATCCTGATTTCCGTTTTCCATGGTTTCCCGAAATCGCTCCAGGCAAATGCTGGGATGGTTCCTGAGCAAAGGCCATGGCCGACTCCTCTCCCAGCTCCTGTCATTGTACCAAGTTGTGTCACCGTCTTTTATGACTTCGCTGTCGACGAGACGTCAAGTTCACTTCCTTACCTTACATCTAAGCACACCAACATATAGCTAAAAAAGACCCTTTAAGACTGCCGTACTTCAGAATGTCTAATCCCACCAATACAATTGTACGATCACCACTTAGAGTCCCATTGTAAAAATGGATTGGCGGGAATCTTGCACGCTAGTTTAGTGATTGTCTCGTTGTGGAAACGCGGCATTTGCTGCGCGCTTCAAGTTCACCCTTATAGCTAGGTCGCTTCTGAGCCTCTGACGCTCATGTGGGCGGCGCCTCCAAGATAAACAACAGGATAACGTTATCAATAAACTAAAACAATTTAAGTCACAATGGGAATACTTAAAACTACTACCTACATATTTTTAATTTTTCGCATTTCGCGTGTAAACTACTGTGCCACAACTAAATTTAAAAAATTTCGAGTTTACTGATTTCATTTTCGTCAGGAATTCATCTGTACAGCAAAACGTTTTCTGATGAAGTTGGCAAAAACTGTTCCCTAAGAGCGACATTATGTTTCGCTTGTCTGTTATGACTTTCATGTATTTGAGTTCAATTGTGTTCAGCTTTTAATTATTTTTCACGCCCTCTAAACATCTCGAAGGACGCACGAGAACTATGTGACAATTACGTGACTCATTATTCATCACTTATTCGTTTATTTTCGTTTCACCGAGCGATACATGCCGTAGAAAAATTGCCAGTGAAATTATTGTAAGTATAACTACAGTAAATTATTGAATGAAATTCAAATTTCGTAGCACGAAAACAATTGAATAATTTGCCATGTTTAACAATCCCTGCATAGTACGTAATACATTGAACCATTTTACCAATATCAATAATTTACAATTAAAACCAAGACTTCCAGTTCTTCAGCGTTATAAAAATGAATTCTGCGATTTTGAAAATACTGTAATCCATTTTTAAATGTAAAGTTAATATTTTGCTAAGTTGACAGTAACTTGTTATATAGTTTAATACGTGCAGCAATACTAACGGAACTTATGAACCATTCGTAGATGGAAATGTGTTGGTTCGTGTATAATCTTTATGAATATCAGTATTTGTACAACGTTTATATTGGTTTTGAAGGGTAAAAATTAAAATTTTTAATAAATATATGCGTGTGACAATGGGTATACCGGTAGATTAAAAAAAAATAGTTCCCGGCAACTGCCGGTATGTTTTGCTCTGTCATCAAAACGTAATCCTATAACTAGAGACATGCAAAATTCGCGTTATCATTTGGTAGCAGACTGAACTTCACTTTCCTATACATAACAGAGAATAATCTGCTATTCAATTGGCCACGAACTTTTATGTGTTGTCATTTACGTGTGTTACGTCTTTATAGAGATTGGCCTCTCTACCGTGTAAGCATTCTCCGCGGCAAGTTACGACAATATCGGCCAGCGGGAGACGTCGAACCAGCCTATAGTCACTTGGAGTCTAGTCAGCTGTCAGAAAATTTCGCGAATTCAATGACCTACAGGCTAGAATCCATGTACTATGTATACTCAAGCCCCGTATATTCGTTCATGATCTGCCGTTCCACTGAGTAGCAGCTAGTTGACTAATTGTCGGGGCTTGAGAATGCATAGTATAATGGATTCTATGCCAACAGGTCATTGAATTCACGAAATTTTCCAGTCCCTACAAATGTGTAAAGTTGATGGTGGAAAATGTTTTGTGCCAACATAGCCTTGGAAACACTGCAGTTTCTTGCAACATGTATGATTGGGTGATATACAGCTGTCTGCAGACCAATAGCATGCGTCAAATATTACAATATCGGGATTCTTATTGGCTCAGTCAAATAGGGTAACAGCTCCAAGCACAAGTGAAAGCCAGTAATCGTTTGATAAGCTGAACGTACGTTGGAATCCAGCAGACAGTCCACATTTCCCGCGATAAACCACCATCTCTACAATTGTGTAATGTGTGAGTAAAAATAACTCTCGAGAACATTGTAGAGTTACGTTAGTTCTTATTTTGATAGAACTGCATGCCAATTTGGTGACGGCAGTATAACATCTGCTTGCGCAACCGTTGAAGACTGCAGAAGAATATTCGATTGTGAAATGCGTACGGTACATCGCCCTGTAGCGTGACGACAAGCGGTCGTGGCGAAAGTCGTTTTTCGCGACCGTCTCAGCTAATTAGAATCGTCTGTTAGTGGAGTATTACTAAACACATTCTTACGGGCGCAGCCTAACTGCGCGTTAGAGGACAAGAAGCAACGGAGCTATAAAGGCGACTTTGAAGCGCGTATTAAACGACACATCGCCACAACGAGTCAGAGCACGGAACTAGCGTGTAAAATTCCCGCCGATATATTTGTATGGGACTTAAAGCGGTCTGATAATATAATTTTATTGGTAGAAAGTCTGTAACAAAGGTTATTGCACGTTTCTGAGTTTTTCACGTACATCCGGTTAGTACATTTTGAAGTACGGCAGTCAGGCCGTTTTTAGCTGTGTTGGAGGGCTTAGAAACTGTGTTTTAATTAGCATGGTGTTAAGTGTCTCGCCAACCACCTGCTTAAGGGCGCGTGGTAGATAAATAAACGCTGAAAAACATAAATTGATTTCTGCGCTTTTTGCGAAGCAATTATGGATAAAATACTCTATGACAATCCTAGATAATGGTATTTGCCAACTTTATGAATAAATGTTTATCCAAAATTACTAATTCGTTACGCGTGATCTCTTGCGCTGCAGTTAAATGCACGAGGTTCCGGCGTGAGAGATTGTGCCTCAGAAGTCCGTAACACTGAAAACAATTTTGTTTAAAACGTTGGCTAAAAATATTGTCTAGGATTTGCTACTGTTTAATTTTCGAAAATTGGCTTCAAGAAACCTACAGTTATAGATGGATGAATTTAGCGTTGAATTGTGTACCACGCCCTCTTAAGTGGCCTACCTACCTGCCCTTCAAACGCATTGCAGCGAATTACTGCTATTCTTTTTTGACGAAATTATTTAACGTGCATAACATCTGTGTGTGTATATTATGTGTGTATGTATATATATATATAACACACTTCAAACTATGTGGCTATAGTTTTGAAAATTTGGCGCGTTTATCTGAAACATAATTTTCGGGCCCCTCAAAACGGTCAAAAATTGCTTATTCAGACTGCCGTTTCTAGGAAAATAACAACTGGATTCGAAAAACACAGCTATAGAAAGAAGCGTTCGACTTTGAACTATTCTGCCCATAAATAAAATAATGTGGTTGCCGCTTAAATACTCATAGTAAAAAGATAATAGAAAAGTACTGCACACCATCTGAGTAGCTTGCGTGAAGAGGCGATAATGCATTCTAGAGATGACGGTATATCGCGAAAATGGTTTGTGCCAACATAGTCTTGAAAACACTGTAGTTTCTTGAAATATGTATGGTTGGTGGTCTACGTCTGATATAATGTAGCTGTCTGCACACCAATAATAGCATCAAATGTTACAATTGCGGGATTCTTATTGGCTCAGTCAAATAGGGCAACCTCTCCACGTGCAAATGAAAGCCAATAATCTTTTGATAAGCTGAACGTACGTTTAAACCCTGCAAACTGTCAAGTTTTCGGTCGATAAACCATCATCTCTATGCATTAAATACGTCGATTAGGAGCTCACACACACAAACACAACGTATCTAGTGGTGCCCTTTAAACTGCGTTGCAGCGTTTTCGTAAATACGTTTTGTTACGAAACTGTTTCACGTATGTCCATTGTGTCAGTGTACGAATGGAAATACACTTCCAACGATGACTGAAGGGTCGTTTTAAAGGTTCACGTTGATTAGAAAATTCCCCTCGAAATGGATAAAACAGCTTTTTCAACATGTTATATCTGAATAACTACTCATAGAATTCGTGTGAAAGTACCGTTACTTAGCTTAAAATTTTCCGCCAATAAAAATATTGGGTCACCACTGAAAGTGTCAGTCAGGCGAGTGTTCTACGATAGCACTGCACACCGTTTCAGTGTCTTCCGGTAGAGGTGATACCGCGCCAGATTACCCGGTCAACATCGCCCTTGTCGCCGTGTCTCACTCACACAAACACACGGCCAGTAGGCGGGTGCCTTAACAGTGATGTTCCATACTTTTCCGAAGTGTTATTTCTTTTCGTACATTGGCACAATGGGCGCATATGGAATAGTTTTGTAAAAAAAAACGTATTTTCCTGTACATTAGAACGTGTCTGAAGCGCATGGTAGGCCGCCCCTCTTAAGGTGGGGTAATATTATCTGGAAGGCATCCTTGGACAACCTTCTGAACATGTGTGTACCAACCAGACGTGGCACCGGCCCGGAAGTCTAGACAGTCTGTCTGTACCAGTTGTGACTGGTAATAACGTTCTAACGGTTTAAGAGACTAACTGTACTCACGTCGAGATATTCGCTGCAACGAGCCTTTGTTCCAGAGAGCCTTTATGGCTGCGGATGAAAAACCTATTCTCTTTATTTTGCCCGAAACTCTCAACTTGTAGACTAATAAATATGTGTTATACAGATAATCTTATCACGAGAAAATCGTGGCGCTATATATATATATATATATATATATATATATATATATATATATATATATATATATATATATATATATATATATACAGTGAAATCTCGTTATAAAGAGTATGGTTTATAACATTATATGTCCTATAACAACAGCTTTATAATGCACCATCTCTCCATAATACATGTAAAATTGTTTGGATATAACAACAATCCGCTATAAAGACAGTTTTTCTTGCCATTTACAGTTGTTGTTATAGTGAGATTCCACTGTATATATATATATATATATATATATATATATACATACACACACACTGTGCATAGCGTGCTAGCGGGATCGTGTTACTGTGGAATATCATAGCAGCTATTATTGGCATCTACATACCAGACGAGTCGTATTTAATTGGCCGGTATGCGGTGTCCGATGTAGTATTCCACATTAAGGCCTCGCTCTTTAGTTTTACAGTGGTTTCGAAAATATTTTTAACGCAAACTAATACATATATCAAAAATTCATTCTGGCAGTTTTAACACTTCTATATCATCGTTTGTATTTGAATTTTTCTGTTGCAATACACCAAATGGATTTTTAAAATTTTTGCCCCTGAAATAGCACATATTTTGTTGTCACAATAAGCCAAAATGAAACAAAATAATTTTTTTGCTAGCGAACAGTACATTATTTTAAAGAAATGCGTTAGCAGAATTGTGTATCGCATGACTGTACACTGTCTCAAATTTTTTCTAAGCATTTGATTAAAAAGTATTAGAATTAATAGCAATTGTTTGAAATAAATGGAAGATCATGGCCTTAATGTGATCCAGCCCGCGCGCCATGCACTGTTAGTCATGCATGCGACGTGTGGCATAGTCACCATGCAAATTTTGTTTTATGTTCATATAAACATTTTTGTACCTCATGGACGTGAGATTGCCATGCAATTTTGCAATATCCTGTAGTCACCCGTATTTGCATGTGGAAATTAAATTATTCTTGTTTCATACTCATGTATTACGACGTTGTTCCATGCACACCTAGTATAGTTCTCGTTAACTTAGCTTACGCCACCGACTTAAAAGGGAGAATCGATTTTAAATGAGGGTAATTCACGATGGGTCAATTTTAAAGATATGCACCAATTTTTTCAAACAAAGGTGTTCTACGTAAAAAAAAAAAGTTTAATAAGTATTTCGCCAAGGCTAATTAAAATAAATATTGTTTTGTAATACGTTTTTGTGATACATACAGTATGACCGCAAAGTAATGGTGCACTTTTGACCGGTCACAGGAAAGCAACAAAAGAAGATAGCAATAAATAGAAGGAAAACCCTCCAAGTTTTTGTAGTGTGTGTGTGTGATATCGTCACGTATATTAAGGGCGCCGTCTATCTTGCGCGGTTTTGCGCGTTAGAGGCTCAAAAGCAACGAAGTTATAAGGGCGACCTCGAAGCGCGCATCAAATGCCACATCGCTTCAACGAGCCAGGCTCTGAACTAGCGTGCAGAATTCCCGCCGATCAGTTTTTTCTATGGGACTTTCAGCGGTGACCAAACAGTTTTATTGGTGGAAATTCTGTAGCGAAGTTCATTACACGATTACATCTGAGTTTGACATTAATCCGGTAAGAAAATTTTGAAGTACGGCAGTCAGAAAAGGCCGTTGTTAGCTATGATGGAAGGCCTCGAAACAGTTTTTTATGAGCATGGTGGCTTAACAGTGACATTCCATCCTTGTCTGAAGTGTATTTTCGTACATTGGCTTCAAACACGCATGTGGGATTGATTCGTAAAAAAGCGCATTTCGCCGCGTATTACAATGCGTGTGAAGTGCGTGTTAGATGGTGCCATTAAATATTAAAAATAGGAAAATATTAGCTAAGTTATTCATGTAAAATATCCTTCTCTAAATTCTATGTAGAATAATTTTTTTTTGTTTCGGAGATCAATGACCAGATAGATTTTTTGATAAGTTATTTATTTAAACGTTGATTTTCTAACTAAATTCCGTAACAGCAAGCTAGGTACGATTTTTTGTTGGCACTTCCTTTAAAACATTTTTTTTTCAGGGGTACAAAATATATTCGACGCACAGTAGCCACAGGAAAACAAGTAGATATTTCTTGTTGCTTGTTATTGTGGACATCATACATTTGTAAGGTATACCACGGCGCAAGGCATTTCAAGATATATCTATCGTTGGTTGTTGCCAAACATTAGCCAATAACTCTTGACTACAGTTTTTAAAGAACGAACTTGAGGTAAAACATTGTCCTCTGGCTCGTGTTTCTGAAGTGATCGTTCGCTTATTACGGAAACGCATGGTAGTTTTACAGTTATTACCGTACTATTTATGTAAACAACCTAACATGTATATAAAGAACCGCTACATTGTTTTTGACACTGATATAATTTGTACCATAATTCTTTGTAGCAATAAACCGCTGTTTTTTTTGTACCCAAATTATTACAGATTTTGCTATGAAAATAAACTAAAATAAATAAAAACATTACTTTGCAGGCAAACAGGTATTATTATTATTGTGCGAAAAGCGTACCGTTGTTGAATTTTTTTAAAACTAAAAATCATCTGAGTTCTTTGCATCAGCGTGGAAAAAAAATTGCCGAGCTCCCGAGATAGTTTGTGTTTGTGTGCGAGACACAACAGAGATGGAGTGCAAAGGGTGCTGCTGTCCGGTGTATGTAATGCTGTATCACCTCTACAAAGATACAATTTAGTGGTCCAACTCAACTGGCATGTAACGCTTATCGGGGAAGGACTTAGTTGTCAACACAAATGTATTAATTTTTAAGAATAAAATGCATTTAAGTTTCACAGAAAATTCTGCCTATGTTAAAGCACAAGGGAAGAGTATGTTGTTTATTTAAAGTTAATGTTGAGATTGGCCTCTCTACCGTGTAAGCATTCTCCGCGGCAAGTCACGACAATATCGGCCAGCGAGAGACGTCGAACGAGCGTATAGTCACTTGGAGTCTAGCCAGCTGTCAGAAAATATCAATAATTAGTAGAGACATGCATAATTCGCGTTATTTTCTGACAGCTGACTAGACTCCAAATGACTATATATAGGCTCGTTCGACGTCTCCCGCTGGCCGATATTGTCGTGACCTGCCGCGCAGAATGCTTATACGATAGAGAGGCCAATCTATGTAAAGACGTGACACACGTAAATGACAGCACAAAATGTTCGTGGCCAATTGAATCGCAGGTTATACTAGGAAAGTGAAGTTTAGTCTGCTACCAAATAATAACGCGAATTTTGCTTGTCTCTAATAATTAGCGACAGGAAAATTTCGCGAATTCAATGGCCTGCATGTTAGAATCAACTATCCTATGCATACTCAATCCCCGACAATTTGTCCACTAGCTGCTACTCAATGGAACAGCAGACAATGAACGAATAGACGGGGTTTGAGTATGTATATGACAATGGAGTCTAGCGTGCGAGTCATTGAATTAGTGAAATTTTCCAGTCCCTATCAATGACTTTTGACAATCATCCTAGAAGCTCTTGCCGGGGAAATGTCTCGGGTACACCCCTGAGTCTAAGACTGGCAGCAATGTAGTGTGGGTAGATTGTGGTCGGCGCCGACACCGCGGAAATGCAGCAGTGCTGTGTTTACAACCGCAGCTTTCCCGCCTGTTGAGAGAGTGCTTTATCGTGTGGGCTTCTCTTGTAAGATGCCGCCTACCCCTCGCGTTGTTTGCTTGTGTGAGGACGAGCTGCGAGGTTTACTTTCGCACGGCAACAAACTTGGTCTGTGCTACAGTCTTGCGTGGCTCCACACCAAGTGTTTTATGGAGGCGCAGTAAAGATAAAAGTGCTTCGAGACCGTATATTTTAGTTGGAGCATTTGATGAAGAGTTGGGAGAAGTAGGGGCGGGGGAAACTGGAGGCCAGTGCACTCGAATGCACTTGTGTTTCCGTTTGTTTCACGCGAAATAATCGTGCCTCTAAATATGGGTAACAGAAAACTGTCCACCAAATTGTCGGAAAAGTATATTTATTCGTGTCCTTCCAACTTTTTGGCATCGTTATACTACTTTATTTCAGCCCCCCTGCCTGATATAACGGTCTCTGAACCTGCCCTTTCTCCTTGCCACTTTATTTTCGAATGTTCCTACCTATTAAAGCCATCCAGCGAACATCTTGTAAAGTTCATGCCTATTGCTACAGACGTGCAAATTTCGTGTTATCTGGCGAGAGGCTAGAAGTCACTAGTCCATACTTACCCGACACACTCCGTGACTTCATATCTGTATTACGTGATAGCGGGTATTTTGCAGTTGGTTTTACTTACATCATTGGTAGAGATGATGGATTATCGCGAGAAAACTTGACTGTTTGCTGGGTTGCAACCCACGTTCAACTTGTACGTAGAGCTGTTGCCCTATTTGACTGAACTAGTAAAAATCCCGCTATTGTAATATTTGATGCCTGTTATTGGTCTGCAGGCAGCCACGATGTGACAGACGTTTATCTCGCAATCATTAGAGGCAAGATTATTTCGCGTATTAATTCTAGGTCAGGCTGAATGCCAATAATGTATATGTACTTCATTACTCCTTCTGTGATTAGAAAAGTCGGTAGTCCGATGGACCATTTGTATACCAACCGATAACCGTCAGAATGATTAACAATCAAAATATACAAGATCTGGAAAATTTTCGCTCTCGCAATGGGTTTGATATGTTTAAATTTTCAAGGTCTTTTATTCCGTAACTCAGAATGTAACAACCTTACTGGTATAGTCTGCCCCAAGAATGGGTGTATTTTTGATAGCTGGGAGATGCCATTAAAATTTAAATTTTTTTAATTTTCACGAAACTTTTAATTAGCTTAGTGAATGAGTGAACGACGGTGAAACGAAGTTAGCAGTAAATAAAACCAACGAAAATTAAATCTTAATACAATATGGAAGGCAATGAACAATCGACGATGCCCAATTTGTGTATAGGACTGAGAAATCTAGGCTGCATTACATTGAAGCCTAACAAACAGTCAACTTTTCCTGCGATAGATCACCTTCTCTAGTGATGGGATATTCTAATTGTCGCGTGTTTTGGGCTTCTACCCGCAAATCACATACGTGTGGTGTTGCAGCAACGTTATTATGATTGGCGCAGTCAAATGATAGAAGTCACTTCACAAAGACACACTGCCAACAACCATGAAGCCGAGCTGCAGATGTGCACGTCAGACACTGTCACAAACTGGGGCAAAATTCTTTCCTCGAATAGTTCGTAGCCCTACTTATCATATCTCAGATAAACATTGGAACGTGCATGATAGCCAAGCTACATTGACGCAGTATTGGTACAAACTGCGTGATAACAGAATAGTTTACAGAAATCGCACGAAATCGGTTTTCCCGATCATAACATCTTCAACGAATAGGAACACATTCACATTAAACTTTGAACCCTTTCCGCTGCCATGTCGCTGACGTCACTGGAAATTTTTCCGTTACAGTAAACACACGTGTTTTCGACACCAAAACAAACATTCCTTTCCCAAATACAAATAACCTACTTGCTGAATCATCGCTGTAAACAGGCTTTGATATGCGAGTTCACCTTATGTTGTTATTCCTTTTCATACTGGTGATTAGGCAAACCTTGACTTTTGTTCTGGATGTAGGGACACAGCAAACTTAAGGGTGCCGCCTACCTGCGCGTTAGAGGCTCAGAAATGACAGAGACGTAAGGGCGACCTTAAAGCGCTCTTAAAATCACACATCGCCTCAACGATCCAAACGCTGAAATAGCGTGTAAGCTTCCCGCTGAGCGGTTTTTACTATGGGACTAAGCGGTGACCATACAAGGTTATTGGTGTAAAGTCTGCAGATAAGTTCAGTGCAGGTAGCAATCTGAGTTGCACACACATCCGATTAGTACATTGTGGAACACGACAGTCGGAAAGGGTCGGTTTTAGCTATGTTAGAGGGCTTAGAAACAGTGTTTTAATAAGCATGGTATCTTATTGAGGTTCCGAACTCGTCCGGAGTTTGTTTTCTTTCCGTACGTTGGCACAGCGGGTCCGCGTACAATAATTTTGTTGAAAAAAAAAACTGTTTACGAATACGCTGCAGCACATTTCAAGCGTAGGATAGGCGGCGTCTTTAATGTCTAGGGATGGAAATTTTTCGCGAAAATTTTTTTGCACCAATGCAGCTCTGCTTCGTGGTCAATGATTGGATGTTTTATCTCCCACCAATGCAGCTCCGCTTCGTGGTCAATGATTGGATGTTTTATCTCCCATAGTCTTGGGGTTCTACCATAGTCGTATTTAGTAGAAGGCCGCGGCCTTAGATCTGGCAACACTGCCAGGAAGGGTCATTTTAACACTTCTTTCGTCTCACCAACGGTTGTGGCTTCCTCTGATTCGCCGGTATGTAGGGCACAATAACGAATCAGGTAAAGCCATTGTCTACTGAGAGCTAACATAAGTGTTAAAAATGACCCTTCCTGGCAGTGTTGCCAGATCTAAGGCCGCGGCCTTCTACTAAAGACGGCTATGGTTCTACCCGCAAATCACAGAAGTTTGGCGTCGCAGGTAACCTTGTTCTGATTGGCACAGTTAAATGGAAATCGACTCTGCACAAATACACACAAAGCTAATAACCATGAAGTTGAACTACTGATATGCATGTAACGCATTGAAACAAAGCTGTGCAAAATTATTTTCGCGAAAACTTCATGTCTCTAATAATGCCACAATCTTTCAGTTTTTTCTCTGAGTGATGCAGTTGTCAGGACCTAAAATGGCGTAGATGGTAAAATATGACGTAGGCTCCCGAGTCAAAATACATTGGTCAGTACAGTGGCGGCTCGTAGATTTGTTGCCAAGGAGGGAGGGCACAAGTTGCAGAGAACTGTATATTACTGTGCACTAGTTGACGGTACAGCCACTGACATGCTGATATGTAGGTGCCGCTTATTACTGACTGGTCACAACACAATAAGTAGCCAGTAGATATTTCATGGTCATTGGTATACGGGGGCAGGTTCACACGAGTGTACAGTTCTCGGCAACTTGTGCCCTCCCTCTGTCAACAACCCTCGAGCCGCCACTGGACTCAAAATAATGGTAAGAAATCAATTAAAATGAATCAAGGAATTTTACATAAATTAAAATATCAGGATAAATATAGAAATCCATGTTCCAATTTCATTCTGAGGTTAGGTACATTACGATACATAGTCAGATGCAAAATAATATGCGCGTTATTGGCATTAATAAGGCAGCGCAAAAAAAAATTCTAACAGCACACATACTGTTTTATACAATTGTTAGAGATGGTGATATATCGCGACAATGTTTTATGCCAACATATCCTTGAAAACACTGTAGTTAATAACAACCTATATCCTTGGGTGATGTATGTCTGACACAAACGAAAGCCAGTAATAATCTGGCAAACTGAACGTGCGTTAAAATCCAGCAAACGGTCAAGTTTTCCCGCGATAAAACATTACCTCTAAAAATTGTGTGTGGCCTCTCCGAGAGGCCAACAGGGGCGCAGCCAGGGTTTTTTTTTTGTGGTTCTACCCCCTCCCCCTCAATTAGCCTCAAAATAATTTAAAAAAAAACATTAAAATACTAAAACTATTTTGACTAATATAATCCAAAAACTGCTAAAATTGCACTATTTTGCACCTTGAAATACAAATTTCCACGGGGGAGGACCCGTGGACCCCCCTTCGCGCTAAAAATGGATTGTCTGTGTTGATTATATTATTTTTAGGTTAATCCCCCTCCTCTTACACAAATCCTGGCTACGCCACTGGAGACCAGTACTCCTGCAAACTTGCGTGGTATGAACCCAATGAGATGATCAATGAATCACGAGTCAGTTGTCAAAAATATAAGCCGCCATAGTCTGCAGAATACAATGTGGCGGATTTACATACTTATGGATTTAAAGTTTTAGTTTCCAGTTCATGGACGGCTACAATTTTCCAAGGTACATACGTGTACCGACAAACTTCATATTTTCATACGTGCATACTACTGTAATCTATCTAGCAATTCTAATCACCAGTTTTAAATTGTAAAGGGCTCTACTGTTAAGTTTGAGACCGTAAAAAAAAGTTGATTCAGTACGACAGTGTAAATGGTGCTACGGGTGTGGGAAAGAAGAAAACATGGAAAAGTCAGGAAACTTGAAAGTGGACAAGGAAAACCTGGCGAAATCAGGAACGTTGCTAGGAAAACCTGGCGAAATCAGGAACGTTGCTTTTATGCTTGAAAATTCAAATGTGTAATATATACTGTAGGCCCGGTGATTAAAATTATCTGTAAAGTCCCGCATTTGCAATAATTTTGTAATTGGAAATAATGTAAACTCTTCAATTTTTTTCAATTAGTCATAAATGTAGTCACTTATAACTGTCTTCCCTTAACCTTAATTATTGGAACACTGGTCCCAGTTGTTTTCGTTTCCAATAGATCGCATAACGTGGTTACAGTAAATACAAATGTATCAGTAGTACAGTATGTAGAATACGAGTTTACCGGAAATGTTTGTGATCGATAACGTCCCAATTAAAACTTACATTGTAGATGTTCTCTGTGTTAGAGTAACTAAATGTTACAAACAGAGGCAAGCTAGTTGAAATTCATTTGCAAACAGCAGAGCAGCCTTGACGTTTTCGGAATTGGTTTTAAAAAATCCCTGTCCGACTATTTTTATTAAATGTACAAAACACTGGAATTTCGTAATACTGTCTGGAAATCCTGGAAAAGTAAGGGAAATTTGATCATGATATTTTGTAGCAACCTTGAATTTGTCGATGGATACCTTTGAAGGTATGTGCTGTGCGTGCAACTCGTCTAGTTGGATCGTTTGCCGTCATGTTGGCAACTAGAAAATACGGTCACAAGTAACGTCTATAAAACTTTACACTCTGTCGTACAAATTGGGAAAAGAATTCATTTTTACCATGTGAACACCCTTAATGTCAGGGGAAATTGTTAAATACTGTCAGGTGGAAGGTAATAAGATAATGATAAGTTAAAGAATCGAACATTTGTTATAGTTTTCCTATAATGTATTGACGACGCATATCGCAGAACTAAAGCGAACTGTTTATAGGAAAATTGATGGCAGTGTGTGTAAAGCATAATGACTACTGCTCTTTTTTTTCATGGAAATCACGCGATTATCTAAATAGCGACCAGCTTTTACGGTTAAGGTTGAAAGGCGTCCACTGTGGGCGTTATTGGCCCTGAGCGCTACTCCCAATAGGACATTCTTGTAATGCAATTAATGTAAATTAGCTTACATGCAAGGGTAGAACAACTTAGGTGCTGAACGTGACCTACATTAGTCCGGCCAAGCCTTAAACAGTTTGAGTGAAAGGACTGTTTTGCCTGTAGGCATTGCTGAATTTTCGCGGAGAATATTAACTGAATTGTCTTGTGAAATATGTACGCGTGTTTTGTACACACACCAGTGTGAGTGTATGTGTATGCATGTCGTGTTGTATAATATAAATTACATATACACGTGTTTTGTATATAAATATATAAACACGACATGCATACATACACACACACATGTTCCATTTAAACGTTACTAATCCGTCCATGTCGCATCTGAATCTTCCGCCACCGCCCTAATGCCATGTTACGCCACGCTGACGTCATAACTGCGCCCACTTCGCCGTTCAATTTATTGAATGTCTTGAATTCCGTCAATGTTTTTCGTTTCGAACGTGTTTTAAATTTTCTTGAATCAAAATATTTAAGAACAGAGTGGATGTTTTCCCAACATAATTAATTCAAATAACATGTTACTTGAGTTCTATATGCGAATTAAACCACTTTAAAAATAAATGCGAACGTTATTTATTTTAAATAATATATGCAAATATAATGAGACATTTTACTGGCTAAACCGATATTTTTTTTTGTCGTGCAATATTTGTAGATAATTGTATAAAATAGGAACATTGTTTATTTTATACATCACTAGTTTACAAATCGTGTGATAACTTTTCAAGTGGTCCCTTCGATGTTCATTGAATCGAATTTCTTAAATCGGTGAACCATCCAATACATTTAATTCAAGAAATTGTATTCAGTAAATATATGACCATGTGAATAGGCCTTGAGGCCATTGCTCTCTTGTTTTTACTTTTTTAGCGATATTAATTTTTTACGTCTAACCGAGAGCAGATATCGAAAATATGTTTGTTTTGTTTAAAATCGTCTTTTCCATGTTTGCTGATTTTTTTTTCAAGGTAGTAAATACTATGGTTTTAACCAATTTTGTAATTAACGACATTCTGGTCAATTGACTTCTTAATCTAAACCGTATAGTTTCTTGTTCCGAAAAAAATTAACATCACGGCAAAAGCCTTTTTAAACAAAACTGTCAGACAGATTTTTGATATTTGCTTTCGTTTGAGATAAAAAAAGAATAGTTATCGCGAAAACAGAAGAGAGTAAAGAGCAGGACCTTAATTTGAAACATTTGAAACATGACGAATAAAATAATAACCATTGCAGAAGTAAATGCCGTGATGTTTTATCAGACCGCGTTGTTTGTATTCGAATATCAACAGTCGCAGATAAACCACACCAGCCAAGAGTCTCGGTAATTGTGCAGATTGTTTATGACGTTCCGTGTGAAATATGCCCCGTCGGTAAACTAGACGTACGGTAGCAGTAAAACTGCCAGTTTTCATTTAACCAGAGACCTTACATATTAGGCAGAGGTAATTATCTACTTGTGAATCAACCTAAAATATGCTTAGAGCCATTTCTTTTTGTTGAAAATTATTTTGCACAACTTGCTTCTCTGTCATACGTGCGCATCTGCAGCTGTGCTTAGTGGTCAGTGATTGTTAGACACCCGGGGATTTCGCGAATTCATTTCAGAAGACGTTAGATTTCTAATTTCTGCACATGTTAATTACTTTGGCGATTGGGCCACTGTTACTGAAACACTTCATTGAGGACTGAACCAATAGTCGACCTGCATCAAAACACTTACTGACTCCCGTGCTACCTTGTCAGATGTATAACTAGCCACTCACTGGAGCAACAACCAATGAACAAGAAGCTGAAGACAGTGTTTACCCAATACTGTGGAGTCCAGCCGACAGGGAGTTGAAACCGCGAAATTTCCCTGCCTCTAGTGATTGTATATTTTTAACTCTCAGTGTCTTGATGTTCTAACCTAAAGTAACAGACACGTGGTCACAGACTAAATAGTAATACAGATGTGAAATGATGTGGCGGCTTATTTGATACGGGCGAACTTCACCTCTTATTGGCTGCCAGAGGTTGTTGATTCCAGCCCCGTGTCTTGTTTGGCTCCTGCATGTTACGGCAGGTTTCCTATTGGCCTGGCTACCGACTAGAAGGGCAGCCTTCTTACGCTGATTTGCGGTAGGCGTCTCTGCCATGTTGCTGGCCAGGGAAGCCATTTTGTAGGTGTGCGAGACTTGAGTTTGCCGTCGTACCGGCTATTTCACTTCTGTATTACTAAATATTATGTGGTGTGGTGTCGCAGTAACCGTATTTACAATAACCATGAAGCACAGCTGCAGGTGTGCCATAAATAGATACATATGCGAAATTCGTGTTATCATTTGGTTGCAGACTAACCTTCACTTCCTTATACATAACAGAGCATAATCTGCGATTGTATTGCCCACGAACTTTTATGTGTGTTCATTTGCGTGTGTTACAGAGATTGGCCTCTCTACCGTGTAAGCATTCTCCGCGGCAAGTCACTACAATATCGGCCAGCGGGAGACGTCGAACAAGCCTATAGTCACTTGGAGTCTAGTCAGCTGTCAGAAAATAACGCGAATTTTTCATGTCTCTAGTCATAAGGCATTTAAACAATTTCGTGCAAAATTCTTTTCGCGAAAACTTCCTGTCCCTAGCTATAAGTAAAACGATTTTTCTGTGTGGCTTTTCAGTTACGGTCAAACGTCGTGTACTCGTAGATGCTACGTAATTTCAGAACAGGGAGAAAGTACTGGGCTTCACAGACTTATGCACTTGACGCATGAACGGTGCTGCAGCGCGCCGCGCCTATTATTTTCCGCGGAACAACTAAACTTATTCACAATTCTTATATAGGAAGAGAACACGCGGTTAAAACTAGGCTTCTATAATTTAAAAAAAAATGCTACATGCTTATTAGAAACATGACTTTCGGGCCCCTCAAATGACTAAAAACGTCTTTTTTTTAGATAGCTGTAGCTGGAAAAATCACACCCGGATTCGTAAAATACAACGTTGGATGCATGCGTTAGACTTTACTATAAGTAGAGATGACGGTTTATCGCGGGAAAACTTGACTGTTTGCTGGGTTTCAACGCACGTTCAGCTTACCAGAAGATTACTGGCTTTCGCTTGTACTTGGAGCTGTTGCCCTATTTGACTGAGCCAATAAGAATTCCGATATTATACCATTTGATGCCTATTTATTGGTCTGCAGACAGCTACATTGTGTCAGAAGTATATCTCCGAATCTTGTGTGTCACAAGAAACTACTATGTTTTCATGGATATTTTGGCACAAAACATTTTGGCGATATATCATCATCTCTAACTATAGGCAGTTCGGGATAAAGTGAACACCTTAAGTTCTACTTTGAGCCAATTCGTATCTTTCCGCGCGTAACGTCTAACGACGGGAAATGTGTAACCTCTCCGGACACGATACTTAATACCTGCGCGCGTAAGATAAATTGTGCAGTCAGTACGAAAAGGATACAGTTTAACGAATTGATACAGTTAATTTTAAAAGAGTTTATTGATTATATAAGATACAATTATGTCGATTTCGGTTGATTTTGTTTCTGTATTGTTGTACTTAAATAGGAAACCACACGGAACTATGTCGCTTAACTTTGCTGCCAACCATACAAGCAGTAGGCAACTATAGTTAATGTTGAATTATATGCAGAAACGGCTAGTGATATTTTCCAAAGGTTAAATTTTGAGTGCTCACTTTATCCCGAATGACTAGAGCCACGACTTTATGGCGAAAAGATTTTTGCAACATTTGGTTTCGATGCGTCATGTGCACACCTGCAGCTCTGCTACATCGTCTGTGGTTGGATGATTTTACCCTCACTGGCCTTGGCAAATCATAGACGTACAGACTCACAATAATCTTATTCTGATTGGTGCAGTCAAATGAGAAACGTGTCAGAACAAATACACGCTGCCAATAACCTTGAAACAGAACTACCGATGTGCACGAGAGTCACTGAAACAAAGTGGGGCAAAAATCTTTTCGCGACAAAATCGTGGCCCTACGAATGACCTATACAAACTTTCCACAAATAACACTGTGGGACCGCCGCTCTAAGTCCCATTGGAGAAAGCGTACATAGTAGGAAAACTCTGCACGCCATTTTGGCGCGCCGCGAATATAAGCGACGCTGTAACCGTCGAGTGTGGATAGCTGAACCTTATCTCTTCACTGTCCGTAGTCCTTTTTACACCGGCGAATTTTTTTTGTTCTGGAGTAACGGGGAAGAGGGAATGAGTGAGTCAGTACAGCGAGGCTGCTGTTGCAAGAGTCACCCGACTTGGCGGAAGCTGGTAAATGCCTGGCGACCCTTGCAGATGGGTCGCTTCCGGCACGTCAAGTCTGCGTCGTCGTTCAAGTGGGCGGCCATCTTTCCTCTCTGGACTTGAGTGTCGCCGTCGACAAAAAACTGAGGCACCCTGGCCCTGGCCAGCGCCGCCTGCCGCCTGTTGCATATCACAACGCGGTTATAATTAATCCTCGAGAGTATGGCCTGTCTCACATAAAATTTATAGTTTTTGATCTCCCACCTTGGCGATCCGGGTTCGAATACCGGCGGAGTCGGTCACCGTATTTTCGCATGAGGAAATCGTGCCGGGCGATGCCGCTGGTCGGCGGGTTTTCTCGGGGGATCTCCCGTTTCCCTTGCCCCTTCATTCCGACCCTGCTCCATACATCACGTCACCCATCATCTTATAGTTTTAAAAAATTGCTAAAAGTAGCAAAAAATTCTAAATTCCTGAATTTTTTTTCCTTAAATTATGACACGTAGTTTCAGTGTGAATTATTTCATTTCATTATGTTATTGGTTTTCGCAGTGTGCATGAAGTACAAACATGCATATTTTGACTTTCAAATGCCACTATGAAAAAACTGGCTGAGCTAAATTTTTTTTGTGAGACGAAAATGTACTGCAGAGTAACGTCTACAATGCTAACACTATTTCGTTTAAATATGTAATAATGATTTTTCGCCACTTGAACACTCTTAAGTGCGGACCAAAATCTCGTCACTAGTTTCAGACAGTTCTGAAGCTTTATGAAGGCTGTGTTCGATTTCAGTGCAATGGACCATTGATCGTTGGCACATGGGCCCGAAGTCCTTGTTCCCTTCGTAGAAGTAGTGTGAATGTTATTATTTCGGATCTAGGGCTCGAAATGAGCAAGTGGCTTGTGACTTTAGCTGAAGGGGACATCCTAGGGTGCATAGGAGCCCTTGCTGTGAATTCGATGAGAGGCATGTGTGACGTCACGTCCGGGATGCATTTTTCAAGGACTTCAAACGTGGCGTACGTTTGTTCGGGATAAAGTGAGCTCTTTTGAAACCCTAGTAACTTTTTTCACATTAATAGTTTCCTGGCCTTTTTAATTTAAATAAATCTATCTAACTAACAATCAAAGTTTATATATTGTATTGTACTAAAAAATTGACGTTTGAGGTTACTACATAAATATTAAAACATGTGTTAAACAAGATTCTCTTCCAAAGTGCTCACTTTATATTGAACCATAAGGGCCCTTAGGCAGCCAAATAAAACACATCCTATATGTAGAAATTTATGCAGAAACATCTTTTCCGTTTTGATGTGCTACACATTTTGAGAGCCACCTGAGTGTTTTGTGTAAAACCACGTGTAGTAGAGGGAAAACAATGCTTAGTCCATGACAACAGCTGTAAAAAGAAAGGTGATCGCAAATTTAAAAAAGTGTAATCCTTAAATGAGAGGGACTGTATGCTGGGTTGGACAAAATTTTCACTTGATGCATCCGAAGCGTATGGTGATCACAGATCTGGTAAACGTGGAATTATCAGGGAAATTGTTGTCACATAGTAATGTCAGTGATATTTCAGGAAATGTTTGGTCTATCTGGGAAATTTCTTGCCTGTCTCAATTTGAGCTTTCATGAAAGTCACAGGATGTAAGTTAACCGAGTTTTGGGATTATTTTTTTGAAAGCTTAATTTTGTCTGTTTCACTGCTGGACGACACATAAGTGTGTCTATTTTTATTGGAAAAATACGTTGATATTGCGAAAATGTTGTTTCTATGCATTATCTGCCACGGAAATCAGAGATAAATCAGGGACTTTTCTGTGTTGTAATGAGTGGCACCTTGTGTAGGTCGTTCGGGATAAAGAGAGCATTGGTGGCTTTATAGACGTATTTCGGAATGTTTATAAAAATGTGTTGTTTGAGCAATATTGGTTCAATGTAAAATTACATATCTAACACCAACAGTATGATTACTACCAACTTTTTACCAATGCCCAGCCAACTTACATACAAAATATGTTTTATGTTGGCATAATGTGGGTTATGCAACGTTGGACCAACATACTGGGAACCACCTATTATCCAACAGTTGGATTTCCAACGTGTAACCAACAGAACAAAAACCACCTAGTATTCATTTTTTCAAACTAAGTAAACTTATCATTTTATAAATTGAATGATTAGTTATATCGTAAGTGATTTTGAATTCTTCATGCAAAATGCTGGATTTGCAACGTTGGCCCAATGTAATTGTACACACTAAACCCCAACAGTATGTTTATCAACTTGTTGGCAACATTCTACCCACAAAATAAAAAAAAAAAAAAAAATATTTTGGTCTTCCAATATGTTCAGACATTTTCTACTTTAATATAACTATTTTCAGAATGTTGCTAATTAATTGCAATAATGATACATTTTCGAACATATTTGCTGGCGTACTACGTTGCCCCAACGTTGGATGTATGTGTGTGTGTTTTCCAACACAACGTAATGCCAACGGCTCCAACCAATTCTAAACGTTGGCCCAACGTCGGTTGCTACTGGGGTTGGTATGAGGAAAAAATTAAATTTTAAATACACGTTTTACAAAATAACTTTTGAATAAATATATTAATTTAAAAAAAATTGTGGAAGCACTTATATTCGAATCCGCACCCGCGAGTAAGAGACAACTTATCGTAACCCTAAACCACATTGATGTCCATGCTGTATAGTTTTTATATTTATATACTTTCAGTGTATATTTCAGTGATAACAATTTTTTATTTCAATTTTGAAGCATGCACTCAGTATTAAAATTCACTTCTTTCCAGAAAAATTCTTTCCAGACGATGTGATTTTGTATAATCATGTAATTTCCGGCGAACCTGTGATTTTCGTATATTACAAATATTTTTGAATTTTTTTTACAAAGAAAATCCTTGAATTTTTGTAAACAAATATTTTTACAGGGGATAGTACATTTATAAAAGTTTGTACAACTACAAAAATGCTTTAATGATTTTACAAATATATATTTGTACTTATTAAAGGATTTCTAAATCTACGAAGAAAATGTACGTAAATCTTACAATTTTTTTAGAGTGACTTAATCTGTTAAATGTTTTTGATTAATGATAACAAATAGAATAAAAGTTTTCATATTAAACAAATATTATCACAGCATGTATGCATGAAGGTTCGTAATACTTTTTTATCATTAAAAGATCTGAAGAGTACAAATTTTTGTACAGCTACATTACAAAGACGTCTCTTGTAAGTTAAAAAGCAAACTTATTTTCAAGAGAAGCCTTTGTACTTGTGTTAAAATACAAAGGATATTATTTTACGGAGTACAACATTTTTTGCACAGAATGGTTACAAAGCTAGTATTCGAACAGCCTGCTGAAATAATTGGTTGTTAGCATTAACAATATACGCGCTTCCTAAAGTAGAATTAAGTAGCCTATTTTTAATAACATACTTTACAACTTACGCTTGTACAACCCTAGTAAATTATGAAATGAGAACATATAATGTACTTAAATTGTTTTGAGTGGAGGCAAAACCAGAGTGTACATGCATTACGGTAATAACCTCAAACTCGCAATTTTTGTTCTACGTTCACCTTGTCCTGAGGTACAGATATTTATTTCACTGTACCCTAAAATTTAACCTGAAGCTCAAGTAAAATACTATTTTTAATTGTTTTTTAATAGATGGTCATCAGAAGTTCGCAGTTTATCGTTATAAAAAGTCACGCTGCAAACGGCACGTGATTAAAGACTGCGCTACAATCGAAATAACCATATCAATAACTAGAGACATGCAAAATTCGCGTTATCATTTGGTAGCATACTAAACTTAACTTTCCTAGCATTACCTGCGATTCAATTGGTCACGAACTTTTATGTGTGTCATTTACGTGTGTTACGTCTTTACAGAGATTGGCCTCTACCGTGGAAGCATTCTCCGCGACAAGTCACGACAATATCGGCCAGCGGGAGACGTCGAACGAGCCTACAGTCACCTGGAGTCTAGTCAGCTGTCAGAAAATAACGCGAATTATGCATGTCTCTAACAATAACAGAGTTGACAGGGTTGTCACAGGTCTAGAAAGTTGGAAAAGTCAGGCAATTTGAAGGTGGGCAGGTAAAACCTGGTAAAGTCAGGGAAATTGATTTCGGAAATTGGAAATAAAAATTTGTAATACACACTTTCTGATGGATAGTTCTTTGATGAGGCCACAAGAAATATAAATGTATCAGTAGTACGTTTGAGGAATAGGCCTATATGTTTACCAGGACTGTTTGTGATCGAAAACTATTTATGATCTTTTGTTTTAACTGTGTACACTGTTAAGCTGTGTTTGACCATGTGACGTGGTAATACCGTATTTTAAGATAGAACCTGCGTGTAACTACGTTTGACTGTTGCACAATTACTGACCGAATGAAACTAAGTGGGTCTTGCTAATTCGTGTAAAATACGTCCTATTAACTGACATTTATAGCTGTTCACCGAGTTTTGGTAGCTAAGCGTAGCAAACACAGTTGAACTGTATTACTGTAGTATTTTCAAATATCAGATCAACCGCTAAATTTACAGAATTGGTTATACAAAATAGTTCTGTGAATTTAATTTGTTCAGGTTTTGTCAGTTTTTTTTAAATTTTGTTGTTGGTTAAAAAAGGTTGGAAACTCAATTCTTTTCTGGAAAACCAGGAAAATGTAAGGAAATCTGATCTTAATATTCTGTAGCAACACTACTCGAACTCGTACCCTGATATGGCGCTTGCTACAATCGTGCATGACCAAATACAATGACAGTATGCACTGCATAGTCGCATAGTAAGTTGGCCAACTCTCAACTTTCTTATGCAGGTATTTATGATAAGTCAATCACAATTATCTTTCATTTGAATTTGCATGTTACTTCTGCCCATAGATTTGTGTATTGCTCGACTACTGTTGCTTATACTATACCTTTTACCGAAAATATTAAAAAATAAAACCTTAAGTTATCTTAGAATTCTTAAATTTTCGCTGTTAGTTCTATACTATAAGATTTATTAAAAATTTCTGTCTAACATGACACATACATTATCTTCTTAGGCGATATCAAATTGTCACATCTTCACTACTTTAGTTTTTGACTAGTAACGTTCCGGAGAAAGAAAGTATTTTTTTTTCTACGGATGGTCACAGACATAGTATAAGCAATAGTAATGAAGCTATGCCAACTGTATACAATGTAAGAAAATATTCCCTTTGCCTTGTCGAAGCATAACACACTATAGAAAATGTGTATGCCAAATTAAATACAGAAGTTCCATTATTCCAAGATGGCAGGCACTGATCTCCCTTAAGGCTCGGTTCCAATCGCCATATTGAATTTTATTATTTTTAGGTTTTTTAGAATTCTGAGAAGAAAAATGTTAAATCGGCGAAAATACAGAAAATTGTATTTACCTTGAGCTACAGCACAAGCACGGCAATAGAGGTAGTAATGTATAGTCAGGTCGCAATTTGTCCGGCAAATTATGAACATAAAAATATTTGCCACACACATTGCGGCGTAATTATAAGTTAACAGATAAGTTACAAGGTCTGTACTGTAGCTATAAGTGTTAATAGAATTGGAGGCGTAATCGCTAGAGGCGGGAGTATTTCGCGTATTCATCCGGCAACAGCCTAGACTTCTCAGTTCTGTACGTGTACCGGCTGAAGCTGAATATCCAATGGCTTCTAACAGTACAAACGTGTAGCACGTGATTACTCCACGACTTGTTTCCTTATTTATACCTGGCTTGCAGTCGTCAAACGTGTGTTAAAACCGCTCTGGTCTAATTACAGAAAGAGGAGTCAAGTATACGCTATTGACGTTCAACCTGACCTACAATCAATACGCGAAATAATCGTGCCTCTAATAATCGCATATTTAACATTTTTCTTCTTAGAATTAAAAAAAAAAAAAAAATAATGAAATTCAATATGGCGACTGAAACAGAACCTTAACAAACGTAAACAAAGCAAATATTTTAAAAACAATGGACGGAAAAACCTGATAGCAGAAGTTTAATATCCGGCTTTTTTATGTAAGTTATAGCAAGACGTTTTTAATGGCTTTGGAAGAAAACAGCGACAGCAAACGACTGCTGTTCCACTGGCGCGCCGCGGCGGAATCTCGCGACAGGTGACTTTGTCGCAAGGACTCTGGAGAAACAAGAGACAAGTGTGTCGCAAGCCAGGAAACAATTATTTCCCTCTAGTTCCCGGAGCCGGGAGCCTACGTGAAGGTCGTACTGCGCTGCTACGTCAGTGATTGTTTATAATTGCACGTGACGAAGCCGCGAGGTGAACCTGTTCTAGTCGTGGTCACGTGCCATCATGTGACTAGCTAGGCTTCGTGTTTGTTGCCTGGCGAGGGACAGTGCCACCACTAGTGTACTATGTTTCCTATAACTACCCTGAAATGTGACAGCTACTTATGAGTAGGGACGGGAAATATTCGCGGGGCCACTGATCTGTTGACTAGCCTCAAAGAATAAGTGTTTACTGAACCAGACAACAGCTCTTCATTGGCTGCTCGCTGACTCAGTGATACCACATTAGAGGCTTGCATTTAGTTGCTTCTGTATTATTGGTTCAATGCTCTCTATGAAAGAAAACACTATTACTTGTGGAGAATAACTAGGAGCACAGAAATTTGGTTAGTTTAAAAACATCCTGCTGGACTCCATAGTCCTATGCACACTCTGTCTTCGTTGGCTGCTGCTCCAGTGAGTTACAAGGTAGCGCGGGAACATGTGAGTGTTCTCATGCAGTTTGGGTTAACAGTACACAAGGAAGTGAGTTAGTAACAACCACCCTATCGCGAAAGTAATGTGTACAGAAGTTTGAAATTCAGGCGTCAGTTTTCAACTAAAATTGTTGATTTATTTGGATAAAAATAAATAAGCTACAGCACTTAAAAAGTGTCCGGCTACTCGACTAAACGGTTATAGATCCTGGCTGGGGAGTCAAGGGTGCAGGTTTTGATTCCTGGCCGGGGAGGTCAATATTTACATTTGCCTGTCTGGGTTCAGGACTGGGTGTTGTGTTGTCCTATCATCACCATATTGCAGAAGACAATGACGAACCACTGCAGAATCACATCTCCTAGTCGACCTCTGAGGACGTCGTTTCGAGCACCCGGCGCCCTCCGTGGATCCATCATCACTTAAAAAGTGCCTGCAGAACTCAAAATTTGCAGAAGTTATGCGAAACAGAGTTTACAGAAAATTCCAGCCAGAAATAGTCAAAAATGGTAAGGTTGTAACTGTAAGAAGGTATTAAACTGCTACCGAAATTTCCAAATGCATGTCGTCTCATTTATATCTCGCTGGCATTTTAAGGTAGACCTATATCGCGCGGAGCCAACGGAAATATGGAACCCTTTTGTTGTTTTAACAGGTGTGTAGTTCACGTAGGAAGGGACGAAATAGGTTTTTTTTTTTTTAATCAAATCACAAGTCGCAGACGTGTACCTTATTCTGATTGGTACAGTCAAATTAGAAACGTCTTTCCACAAAGACTCACTGCCAACAGCAATGAAGCATAAATGCTGACTTGTGCTAAGACATTGGAGTAAGTTGGTGTAGAAATATTTCCACAAAAAAAAATCAGAAATCCCTACTAAAATCACTTTCGGAGCTGGTTTTGCGTTTGTAAAGAAATTTGTGAAAACAAAGTAAGCCTTCGTCACTTGTAAAAATTAAAAATAAAAAAAAAGAAACACGAAAACAGTTTTTATTTTGTACCCTCGCACTAAATATGTTTTTTCTGTAAATGATCTTATGTGGGTTATTCAATAACGCTGAAAATACGATTTCTTTTTTTAATATCACTAAGAAAACAGTATGTCTTACACATAAATGAGCTTTATAGGGCGGAAATATCATCGCCGTTAGAGTTTATAAGTTGGATAGCCTGAAATGCGACGGTTCGTTTGATGCACGTGTCATAGTTATCCTTATCGTTGCCTTGGCGCCAGACGTGATACGTGGCTCCATGGAGGTCAACGACCCTCCTTGCTCTACCGTGAGTTTAAATGCCATTCTTGAAGTACCGACAGTTTCTTCTTCTGAAAAATAAACTGCCAGCGGAAAATAACCAGAGGTTTGATTGCATCTCTGTCTGGAGTGAACGCGGATATTTTGTATCTCTGTTTATTCATTATTTGCATCTTGAACAAACAGAATTCACGTAATTATAAGCTGTTCACTATAAACTAAGCACTTAGCAGAACTTGTAGTTAGTTAATAATGTGTTTTATTGTGCCAATAGATGTTAACTTTTGAGAGTGTTGAAACGTTTACACTAGTGTTTAGTTACATAGAAGTTTTCGTATTAAAAAAAGTAAAGATGGCTGCAAAACAGCCGAAAGAAAATTTAATACAGTGCTCTCTTTACCGTGAACGGCCTATAATACTGTTATATGCGTGGTTGCCAGAAATGCAACTCGGGTTAGCCGCACTTTGAAACAAAATGTCTTTGAGATTTCACATCCGGAAAACGGAAATTGTTCGTTTGTTGTATAGTAGATGGTTGGTTGGGTAGGCTTAGGGTAGGGAGAGGGGTTATTCTGGCGGCTTTGTTCGTTAAGTAACATACTTCATTCTCATGACTAGTGTTGTCTATTTAGTTTTCTAAATAAAAGTTGGCTGACGTGACAGTTGGAAAATATTAACTCCTTAGTTGAGCATCGTTGAGAAATTTGTCGATTTTAAAATTCACTTTAGTTATTTATTTTTCCTCAGTTAGCTAATATTATATTCATTGTTTTTTATGGAAGGCTTAATTAAACTGAGTCAAATAATTTTGAATAATTGTAATAATTTTAATGATAAACGTAGCAACATGAATCTGCAGTAGGTTAGGAAAATATTTTATTAGTTCTTTTTTAACTTAGGCCTGCTGATTGGAAGTGTTTGGACAGTTGGCAACACAGCGCTTGCAGCGAGGTGACGAGACTAGGATTCGCGCTTACCTTGGCACTATTTGATTGATGAACGATAATTTGGAACATGCTTCTTCCTAACTTTTTTTTCTGGAAGGAATAGATTTTTTCTTGCGCGCACTTACTCCAGGCGCCATCAGCACGGCGCCGTGGAAACAAGCACCAAAGGAAAAAAAAAAAGAGTTATCTGGGTCGTAATTCCTCACGGGATACTTAGTAACGAGAAGTTTAAAATTAGAAGAGTCATCTTTCTCCGCGAGTGCAGCCGGCGCCACTTATGAATCACCGTCGCGCGCTCGCAAATGAACCGTTATCAGTGTGTGGCGCAGACAGCCGACAATCACGGAGTCTTACCACGCGGTGGAAGTCGCTCCAAGGACGGCGGACGTCCAGAAAGACGGTCGTTGTCGGGTCGCCTTCCCTCCTTGGAGCAAGCAGGAAGATGGGTAATCTCGACGAGACCGCGGTATTGCGATCCCTAACAAGACAGCCGCACTCTTTCATTCCCCCAGCCACGGCGTTAATGACCGTTATTAATCCCCGGTCGCGGCTATTAATACTTAGTCCGAGAGGGGTTTAGCGGTGTTCCACACCCAGGGTTCCACACACATATTTTTTTCGGGGGTGTGAGGCAAATTTCAAGAGTCCATTACATAAAGTTTAAATTTTGGTTGCATAGGCTCTATTACTAAGTTTTGTTATGTGTGACGTTGAACTATAGTAACCAAGGCATTCTAAAACAACATTGAAAAATGTAGGGTAGTCCCGAATTTGGGAATGTTATAAAGTAACGTCGGACCCCCCCCCCCCCCTCAACAAAGTGGAGGTTCCGGGGCCTCTCCTACGGGAAAACGTGGATTTTAAGGCCGTGCTCTTTAGTTTCTATTTTTTTTATCGATATGCATTTGTTACACATAAACGAGAGCATATATAACAAATCTGTCTGCCAGTTTTGTTTAAAATTGTCTTCTCCATGTTGGCTAACTTTTTCACGGCAGTAAATAGCATGGATGGTTTTAGCTAATTATGTAAGTAACGAAATTCTGTTTAGTTGACTTTTTAGTCGAAACCGTAAAATGTCTTGTTTAAAAAAAATAGCTATCACTACAAAAACCATTTTAAACAAAATTGTCAGACATATTTGTGGTATCTTTTCTCGTTTAGGTGTAAACATATAATTATCGCAAAAAGACTACAGACTAAAGAGCGTTGCCTTAATTAACATGCAAAAATGGAGCGGTTTCCGTAAGTAAATGTGGAGGGAGGGAGGGGGGCGTCTGGACCAAATTTTACTAATCTATCTTATGTTAGTTTAAACATTTCCTGGAGGGGGGCTCGGACGCGTTACTTCCCCCTCCCTTGCGTGCGGCCCTGTACAATCCGCCCTCGGCGAGATGTTTCTGTGCGTGTGTGATTACAGGGAGGGTCGGTAAGATCGACCTTCGCGTGTTTATCAAGCACGTCCGCGACGTTTTTACCTCCGCGGCTATTTTGGAAGGAAAAAGTAACCACCTTCGTATTACATGCCGGGACTTGTTATGCTTGTGTGAGGCGCACTAAGGGTGCTGCTGACCGGCATATGTAATGCAAGCCAGGATAGAGTTGGTTTGGTATGAAATGAGTAGTTTTGGAATCTTATAGCTATTTTTTTTCCTTTTAAATAATATATGATTCCCTGCCACTTCTTTATGTAAGCAAAGTTGCCTAAGCACCAATGAAAGTGTATAGATTGAACTTAACTAAAAGTTAACGTCTGAATTTAAAATAAATAATATTTTGAAATTATTCTTTCACAAAAGATGGATATCAGAAGTGTTCAGTTTATCGCAAATCACCTACAGAAGATGTCTGTAGGCAGTTATATTAAGTAACCTGCAGGAGTTAGGTAGGTTTGTACAGTCGCCAGGTTTGCTCGATCACCGGGTTAATGTCCGTAATCCTACAAGCAATTCAGGGTCTCGTGGCTTATTGGACGTTTGCGAATTCTACTCGGGTTACTATCTGAACGCCTCAGGATGAAATGTCTCCCTACTCAGGCTAACCTACGACTGCCATAATACACTTGCGGGTTATTGACCGAGAGTTCTAGTTCCCTCTCCCGTCGAATGCACATTCCACTCGTGAACCTCGGAGGTTATCGCACGCGATGATATTAGAGATATTTTGTAATGCCCTCGGGGTTCAGTTGAGTATGATATGTAGCAGAAAAAAAGGGGGGGGGGCAACATCCTACTCTCATTCCCCCCCCCCTCTCTCTCTCTCCTCTCTCTTCGAAACCAACAGACATTGCCGCAACACATCTGAGTACGACAGTTGCAATTTCGTCACGCCGAGGTGCAAACTTCCTGGTGAAGGGATTTTATAAACTAACAGCAATTGAAGGAAATTTTCAGTTCGACAAAAACGTGGGGATTAATTGTATCATTTTGAC
The DNA here is from genome assembly GCA_003012365.1 of Medauroidea extradentata. Lineage (NCBI taxonomy): Eukaryota > Metazoa > Arthropoda > Insecta > Phasmatodea > Phasmatidae > Medauroidea > Medauroidea extradentata. The sequence goes on from PNEQ01032918.1 coordinate 106,545, forward strand.
TAGCAGTTGCTAGTGTAACGGGGTCATTCACATTTCAGAATCCTACCAACGACATATCAGGCCTACTTTTAAATCGTTCGGTATTCAAGATTTTTATGTCTCAACGCATTTAAAATTCCTATGTAGTCTATGACAATTTTTTATTTATATCAGATATCTTTCTAAAACTAATAACATTTATATTGACTATAAAGCGATTTATCTGGATAAGTAGTAGAAGAATAATTTTATGGTAAAGATTTTTGTGGACTTTATAGACACGCGCGTGTTTCAAAAGTATTAGTAGTTTTAGTTAACAGAACTTTTTTAGGGTGCTTTTGTCGAACCAATCCCGCACTGCCAAGACGATACGGGTTCGAGTCCCGGTGGTGGAGGTGCTCCTGGTTTTCGTATGTGGGAAACGTGGCGGATGTTACCATCGAACAGCGGAGCGGCGGGTTTACAAGGATCGCTACCCCCCTTCCCCCGCGGTGCTTGTAAGGATGTTGCTCTACTACTGATGTGGTACTGTTGCCGATACTTTCCATTCGACACCAGGTATTTTGGAATCCATGTATGGACATACTTTTATTTCGGTATTTTACCATAATCATTTCAGTTGGTACCACTAGATCTACCGTTTGGCAACTTTTTTCGATATTACGTTTAGCTTTCAATTTCGAACATTTTCAATCAAAGTGCTCCAAAATATAAAGATATATTTTCGTCACAATAATTTGGGAAGCAGTAGTCTACATGTTTTTCACTGTGTCCTCTTGTGAGGATAACGAAACAAGTGCTGCACTCTGTAATTTGTCAAAGATGACAGCGGATCAGAAAGAAAATTGTAGTAAAATCGAAAAGAGATAAATATATAACTATTGGACGATTTAATATATTATTTTGTCACTTGCAATAAATTGCGTTTTTTAAAATATAAGTGTGTGTGTATATGTATATATATATATATATATATATATATATATATATATATATATATATATATATATATATATATATATATATATCCGAAACAAAAAAAATTGCAGTATCTAACATGGTGCAAAATGTTGCTAAAGGTCATTAATGGGCGTTTTAGGAACATTTTAAAAATTAAACTTTTTTTCCGCTAAATTTTTGGGTAACTCGTTCTGCGCCCTCCTTCATTATAGTTTTTTTTTATAAACCTTTGTGAGCATACTCATGTCTGCATGCGTGCTATTTTCTGTGCTAAATCACTTTAGGTCAGCCGGAACAGTATTTTACAAAACGAATTCTCTACAATGTGCCCTTTGTAATGAAATTTACCTTTTAACTTACTCGAAATTTAAAAGAATTTTTGTTGAATTTGCTATAGCCGTATGATTTTCTATCTACCGAACGAAACATTTCCATAAATATTTCCAGTGCAATGACGTATTTTTCTAGTTTATACAGTACTGTATACTGTATTTCAAAACATGCTGTGGAGGCTGAAACCGTATTTTCCTTGAAATATTGCTTGTACCAAATTTTATCTTGAGAAATATTTCTATCAGGGAAACTGCTACAATAGCCTGATTATGCACCTTGAAATACAAATATTTCCGGGTGTGGACCCCGTGGTTTTAATGAAGGAATGGATGAATATCCCCCTCCCCACCGCAATCCAACTGAAATTCTGACTACGCCATTGGCTGGCCGTACCTAATAGAAATGTGTGGGCACGCCTATGGGTGTACAGGAAAAAAAACGCACAGATATCTACGTAATAATTTAAATAATCAGAATATTTTTCTGGGAAAACGTGGCACTGTTTTCAATAGCTATTTTTTTTAATGTTACAAGACCATTTTATAAACGAAATTGAGAAAGTATTTTTTTGTAATCCTCGTTTTAAATTTTGTTAAATTTGCAGCTTGCGAAGCACAAAATACTAATTACTAAATCACTGTCAGTTCCGTCCTTTATCACGAAGAATTCGTATCCAACGTCATATCCGGCGTCGCTGAGGGGCGCCCCTGCAGTAGAATTGGACATGCAGAACGAGGAGCGGTTACCATTTTGATGGTCTCTAGTGCCGAGAACGAAGTTCTGCTTGCGAGAAGATAAGCTGCCACTGACGTAACATTCTCTACAACAGCTGAGAAGGCCTAAATTACTATTGTAGCAAATCCACAAATACTCAAGACCCCACACCATAACTTCTCAGGTGGGTAGAGACGAGACACACTTTGCCTCGCAGTTCCCTCTGACCAGTCCAGTTGACGGCTCTCAGCGAAACACTTTTCGCGCACACGTCGCCAGCATCCTAACCACGAGTTGTGGCGCACCCAAGCGTCACCCTTCCAAACTAAATCACTTTGTACAGTTATTAAATAAAGGTTGCTATTCTAGATACAAACATTTACGCCTACATATACGTTTACATTTACGCCGGCGTATAAAATTAATAAATTAAAATTATGAAAGTTATTGGTATAGCCAATCAGTAGGACTATCCTACTGTAAGCACAATTAAAAGCTGAAACATCATACATTGACTCGTGAAGATACACACGTCACAATGGGACAAAGGGATTTTTTACTATAAATATTAATGTTATGGGATATGTTATTTGGTAAGCTTTTATGAGCTTTATTAGTACCTACTAAGTTTTTTTTTTTAAATTTTTTTTAATTTTTTTAATTTTTTTATTTATTTATTATTATTATTTTTTTTTTTTTAGCAATGCTGAGTTGCGTATTGCGTGTAAGTGTTTTTGTATGTGTACCTATTTTAGCATTTTTTTTTGGGATGTGTTTCTTGCCATATATGTGTTTGTTCCGAAGGCTAGCAGCTCAAGGCGCTGGAAACATACAAATAAATAACCCAGGCAATATATTGTTACAAGTTTGAGAGCACAAACTTTATATGTGGGCAATTCCCATGAGTTATTTGGGATAGAGGTCTTATAATTACAAATAAAAGAGTTAAATTAAGTACTGGATTTAATAGCTCACAAAGCTATGAAATACACAAAACAGTAATCAATTAGAACTCTCACAACACAATTAGTTATGCACACAATTACTCCTGTGTCACAGACACGTTAATTAACTTTGACAATTAAAGCACAGGAAAAGTCTACCGTCAATTAATTAAACACTATAAATCACAATAAAATTCAGTCATATATCCAATCAACAGTATTTCTAATAATGACAATGTACAACCTTATCAGTCCGAAGTGGTGATGGCTCACCATGTGCTGCGCAGCACCCCGAGTGCACCGCTGTCTTCACTCTTGAGGTCTTCTGTTCGACTCCCGTCGCGCACCTCCTCTTCGCCT